>JAHRHZ010000009.1:45049997-45108446 GCA_024137785.1 Ginglymostoma cirratum
TGCTGTGTTCATCCAGCTCCACACCTTGTCATCTCGGATTCTCCAGCATCTGCAGTACCTATTATCTCTAAGGCAAACGTAATGTTGGCTTTCATTGCTAGAGCCATTGAATTTAAGAGCAGGGGGTTTTGCTGTAATTGTACAAGGTGCTGGTGAGGCCACACCTGGAATATTGTGCACAATGTTGGTCTCTGTACTTGAGGAAGGATATACTGGCTTTGAAGATGGTGCAGAGGAGGTTCACCAGGCTAATTCCAAAAATGAGGGGTTTACCCTATGAGGAGAAGTTGAGCCGTCTGTGACTGTACTGGCTGGAATTTAGAAGAATAAGAGGGGATCTTATAGAAACATATAAAATTATGAAAGGGACAGATAAAATAGAGGCAGGGAAGATGTTTCAACTGGTGGGAAAGACTGGAACTAGGGCAGGTGGCTTGAAGATTAGGGGTAGTAGATTTAGGACAGAGATGAGGAGGAACTGCTTTTCCCAGAAAGTGGTGAATCTATGGAATTCTCTGCCCAAGGAAGCAGCAGAGGCAGCTTCATTAAATACATTTAAGACACAGTTGGATAGATTTTTGCATGGTAGAAGGATTAAGGATTATAGAGATAATGCAGGTGGGAGGAGCTGAGACTACAAATAAATCAGCCATGATCTTACTGAATGGCAGAGCAGGCTAGACAGGCCGAATGGCCTACTCCTGCCTCTATCTCTTATGATCTTATGAACTCCCCATCTCAATTTTAGAGTGTTGTCCCTTCACTTGGAGACTGTGCCCTTGGGTCCCCCCTCATACTTTTAAAGTCCACTACTTACAGCTCCAGAGTCCCCAACCCCTCTCATATGATGAGCTCTTCATCCCCAGAATCATTGTTATACAAATCCTCTGGACCCTACCAGCATCAACATATTGTTCCTTTGATATGAACCCCAAAACTGCTCACATATTCCAAATGTAGTCTGACCAGAGCCTTATACAGCCTCACCCTCTCTGTTCTTGTATTCTTGATGTGGAGGTGCTGGTGTTTGGGTGGGGTGGACAAAGTCAGAAATCACATGGCACCAGCTTATAGTCCAACAGGTTTATTTAAAATCACAAGCTTTTTGAGCACTGCCTCTTCATGAGGTGAAGTGAAGAAAAGCATACATGCACAGAATTTATAGGTAGAGAGATCAATGGGCAGAGAGATGAAAAGATCATACAAATCTGTGAGTGGAGTGTCAAAAAATAATTCTCTGCATGTGATCAAAAGTGTCAGTCGGTGTGAGTAAAGTGTCAACTGCAGAATAGTAAGTGAAGGGGATGATCTATAATCCAAGGCTGAGAGAAAATTACAAAAAATTAAAAATAAGGTCGCGATGGAGACAAACAAAATGGCTGGAATAACATGTGAGGATCTAACCAAAGTAGCAAATAATCCAAAACTGTACAAACTAATTAAGGTAGAGAGATTATGACAAGTCATCAGGGTGATGCCATTAAAACAGGACAGTAAGGAAGTTTTTACAAACACTGAACAGCATGGTGGGGTTACGTGTAGTGCGATATGAATAGAAGACCACGGTTGAGACCATCTTTATGAGTATGGAAGTTGGCTATCAGTTTCTGCTCGGTGATTCTACGTTGTTGTGTATCTCAAAGGCATCTTGGAGGATGCTTACCCAAAGATCAGAGGCTGAATGTTCTTAGCCATTGGGCCTACTGGGAGAGAGCTTTCCTGTCTGGCGATTGTTGCACGGTGTCCATTCATCTGTTGCTGTAGCGTCTGCACGGTCTCGTCAATATACCATGCCTTGGGTGTATAGGATGGGCTGAAAGTCTAAAAGTTAGCGATGATATTCAACAGCTGCATGAGAAAATAGATTGTACACGATGCAAAAATAGGCTGGGAAAGTATAGAATAATATGTGACAAACGACATGACCTTGAATGAGTCCTGTGAACATTCCTTTATGAGCCAAAGATGACACCTGCACTTATTTTCCCATCCTGTGTTTTCTGTACCAGCAAGCAGTTTTTTTTTTCTTTCTGTATCTGATTTCTTTGTGCTAGCTGTTTGTTACACACCATAAGAGAGAGAATGTTTCGTTCCAAATCATTGGACTTCACAACGGACCTGGATTGCAAACAGTGCCAGGAACAACTGCAGTCTCCAGACCAGTCGTGGATCCCCAAAGTGCAGAAGAGCATGAGGCTTATTATATTTTTCCTCTCCTTTTCATTCTTTTTATTTACTTAATAAATGTTCCTTTCTTTTTTCGTCTTTTATTATGATTTAACAAATGTTCATATTTAAGGAAATTGCTGTTGTCAAGCCTTCTCTTAATTACATTTAACCGAATCTGAAAAGAACTGTTTGGATGCACTCAGTGATCCAAGATGTCGGGACATCCTTGCCTGTAGCGTACGAGTTAGACAACATTGACCAAGTCACATGAGTATCAGCCATGTGCGTGGTGGGTGGCTTTCCCACGTGCGATGATAGCATCCATGTTGATGATCTGACATGTCTTGTAGAGGTTGCTGTAGCAGGGTTGTGTGGTGTTGTGGTCGATGTTGTCCTGAAGGCTGGGTAGTTTGCAGTGAATGCTGATTTGTTTAAAGTTTGGCAGTTATTTGAAGGTACGAATTGGGGGTGTAGCGATGATGTTGGCAAGATGTTTGTCATCATCGATGACATGTTAAAGGCTGCGAAGAACATGGCGTAGTTTCTCTGCTGCGGGGAAGTAATGGACAACGAAGGGTACTCTTATCGGTTGTGTCCTGCATCTGTCTTCTGAGGAGGTAATTGCAATTTTTTGCTGTAGCACTTCAGAACTGGTGATCGATGAGTTGAGCATCACATCCTGCTCTTATGAGGGCATCTTTCAGCTTTTTTAGGCGCTCCACTACCAAAGTGGACTCCATTGGTCTCATGGCAGATACAGAGGAATTCATCAGGCAAATGAGACTCTGGGAATTCTTCCACAAACCCCAAGATTTCAGCAATGAGCCCTATGAGACAACCAGTGAACCAGAACGGTCGACAGAGATATCCGTGTTGCATGAACAAAGAAGAAAAAGTTGAATTGGACCCACCAGAAGGCAACTGCCCTCGGCTCGGCATGTATACTCAATCATCAGGTGATGCATTAACACCAGATTCATTAGCCCTGACCACAAGGTAGGGCAGAATGTCACCCAAACACAATGCAATGCCATTTGTGCTCTCAAGACCAATTGTAACATTGTTATCAAACCAGAGGGCAAAGGAGGAGTAATTGTCATGCAGAATTGAATGGATTATTGCAAAGAAGTGTACAAACAACTGAACAACCAGGAACAGTACAGACAACTATCTGCTGGTCCAATCAAAGAACACACCCATCAATTCAACAGACTGATCGAGACCTTTGATCTCAGACCTTCAGAATATCATATGCACTCTCATCCTGCGTATTTCTCGCGTAGGAGACCTTTACTGCCTTCCAAAGTGACACAGAGCCAACACACCTGGATGTCCCATCATACCAAGCAATGGGACATTATGCGAGAACATCTCTGGCAATGTTGAGGCCACCTTGAAACCGATTGTACAAGAAACTTCCAGCTTCTGTCGCGACACTACAGATTTCTTACACAAACTCAGTTCCTACAGACTTGTCGAAACAGGAATATTCCTTGTAACAATGAACGTTTCAACACTCTACACCAGCATCTCCCATGATGACAGCATCGTTGCAACAACCTCAGTATTCAGCACCAACAACTGCCAATTTCCAGACGCCATCCAACAACACATCTGCTTTATTCTTGACCACAACGTCTTCACCTTCAATAATCAGTTCTTCATCCAGACACACAGGACAGCCATAGGGACCAAATTTGCACCCAATACATCAACATTTCAATCAAGATCAATCAAGACTTCTTTGCTGCACAGGACTTCCAACCAATACTATACATCAGATACATCAATGACATTTTCTTCCTCTGGATTCATGGCGAGGAATCATTGAAATGATCCCACAACAATATCAACAGGTTTCATCTCACCATCAGACTTACCATGTAATACTCTTCAGAATCAGTCTCATTCTTGGACACACACATTTCCATCAAGGATGGACACCTCAGTACCTCACTCTACTGCAAGCCCACAGATAACCTCACAATGCTACACTTCTCTAGCTTCCACCCTAAACATGTTAAAGAAGCTGTCTCCTATGGATAAGCCCTGCATTTGCACAGGATCTGTTCAAATGAGGAAGAGGGCAACAGACACCTAAAGATGCTGAAAGATGCCCTCATAAACAGGATGTGATGCTCAACTCATCAATTGCCAGTTCCAATGTGCTACAGCAAAAAATCGCAACGACCTCCTTGGAAGACAGGCCTAAGATACAACTGATCGAGTGCCCATTGTTGTCCAGTACTTCCTAGGATCAGAGAAACTATGCCATGTTCTTTGCAGCCTTCAATGTGTCATCAATGATGATGAACATCTCGCCAAAGTCATCCCTACACCCTCAGTTCTCACCTTCAAACAACTGCCAAGCCTTAAACAGACCACCAATCATGGCAAATTACCAACCTTCAGGTCAACATTGACCACAACACCCCACAATGCTGCCACAGCAACCTCTGCAAGACATGCCTGATTATCAACATGGATATTGCCATCACACGTCGGAACACCACCCACCATGTGCAACGCCGATACTCATGTCACTTGGCCAATGTTGTCTCCCTCATAAGCTGCCAGCAAGGATGCCTGAGGCATGGTATGTTGGAGAGACCATGCAGACACCAGCAATAGTTGAATGGATACCATGCAATAACAGCCAGATGGGAATGTTCCATCCCAGTTGGGAAACACTTCAGTGGTCAAGGACATTCAGCCTCCAATATTTAGGTAAGCATTCTCCAAGGAGGCCTTTCAGATACACAACAATGCAGAATCGCCGAGCAGAAACTGATAGCCAAGTTCCTTACTCATGAAGACGGCCTCAACTGTGATCTTGGGTTCGTGCTGCACTACATGTAACCATGCCATACTGTTCTGTATTTTCAAAATTGTCTTTATTGTCCTGTTTTAGCAGCATCACCTTGGTAATTTGTTATGATCTCTCTACTTTAATTAGTTTGTATAGTTTTGGATTATTTGTTACTTTGGTTAGACCCTCAGCATATTATTCCAGCTATTTGGTTTGCCTCCATCACCACCTTATTTTAATGTTTTTGTAATTTTCTCTCAGCTTCAACTAATTGGATTATAGATCATCCCCTTCACTTACTGTTCAGCAGTTGACACTTTACTCACACTGTCAGACACTTTTGATCATGTGCAGAAACTTATTATTTGAAAATTATTATTCGACACTTCACTCATACAATTTGTATGAGTTTTTGATTTCTCTGCCTATTGATCTCACTGTCTATAAATTCTGTGCATGTATGCTTTTCTTCACTTCACCTGATGAAAGCGGAACACTCCAAAAGCTTGTGATTTTAAAGAAACCTATTGGTGTACAACCTGGTGCCGTGTGACTTCTGACTTTTTTATATTCTGTCCCCCTTCAAAATGAATACTAATATTGCCTTTGCCTTCCTAACTGCTAAGTGAACCTGCATATTAACGTTAAGGGAATCCTGAACTAGAACTTCCAAGTCACTTTGTGCTTTAGATTTTCACAGCCTTTCTGTGATTGAAAATATTCTATGCCTCTAATTTTCTTACCAAAGTGTAAAACCTCACATTTTCCCACAATGTATGCCATCTACTACATCTTTGCCCACTCTCCAACCTATGTAAATCCTTTTGCGGAACCCCCACTTCCTCAACAGTACTGTTCCTCCACCTACCTTTGTATCACCCGCAAACATAGCAACAATACTTTCAGTTCCTTATGGTTTAAATGGACATTTCAGAAATGAAAACAATGTCTGAAAAATAGTTGCTTAAAGAAGAAATGGAGCATCAGGAAATGTGAATATTGGGGTGACATGGTGGAGAATTAAGTGATGAAGAGTAATATGATATGAGATTGCTATTCTATGTTTTTGCATATCTTTGTTAATAAATTTCTTCTTATAGAAGCTCTGTACTTACACTATTCATGAGGTAAATGAGGGTAATTGTTATTGGCACATAATGAAAATTTAATGGGTTGCTTCAGTCTACTTTGAGTGGGCATGATTTCTGACTTATGATAATTACTTATAATGAGTAGGCTCTCAATACATGTGATTGCATTTTGCTAGTGCTGAGTTGACACATACTAAAGAGTTGCATTTTGGTTATGCAATAGGAAATTGTTAATTCATACTAAGTTGTCAAAACACCAAGGTTCTGAGTTTTGTTCCCTCAGTGTTGTCACATTCACCTTTATTATTATATTTATCATTTATCTTTATCATTGTATCTTTATTGTTTTTGGATATGCCATTTTTTTTAAGCTTTGTTTAAGATTCAAATAGTTGGTTCAGAAGCAGAATTATAATCGTTCGTTTCGTGGAATGGAAAGTATTCCTCTTTTCTTGTCACTTTTATGATGAGAGAGAGAAAACAAACTGCAAAGTAGAAACATTGTGATATCATAATTTGAAGAAGTTGCTTTGTAGTTAAATCCTGTGCCATCCTGAATAGCCAAGAGTTCTGAAAGAAAATAAAATGATGTGTTAGTAATGCATTGCATTCTTCGGGTTAGCAATTGCCTTTCTAATTCAACACAATTTTATCCAAAGAGGCACATGTGCACAACAACTAATTTACAATTTTACAGATTTTAAAAATTGCTTATGTCAAACTATTCAGCTGTGCAACATATGAACTTTTCACTCCATACAATTATAATACTGTCAAAGGAATAACATCACAAGCACTATAACAACGTATGCAGATCAGGCACTCTGTCTTCTCAGGGTGACTGGACACAAGTCATCAAGATAACCTTAATAAAAACCAAAAGAACTATGGATACTGTAAATCAAGGACAAAAACAAAGTTGCTGGAAAAGCTCAGCAGGTCTGGCAGCAGTTCTGAGGAAGGGTCACTGGACCCGAAACGTTAACTTTGTTTTCTCCTCCACAGATGCTGCCAGACCTGCTGAGCTTTTCCAGCAACTTTGTTTTTGATCAAGATAACCTTGACAGTGTCTTCCAACATTTGTATTAAAACTTTCAAACTTCCTTTGATGTGAATCTAAATGGATGTGTTTTCCATCCAATTTTAAATAAAACTTAATCCTACTTTTTTACTCTTTGTATCATGTGGTTCCCCATAAGCAGCAAAACAGGAACATTATTAATGTTATCCTTACTCCTTGATTGGTCAGGAACACTTCAGGAAAATCTTGTGGACTGAGAAGACGTTTTTGACAGGAACCAAGCATCTGAAATTCAAGTTCCAAGGATTCAACAGTCTGGATGTATACCACAAATAAAATGTCAGGATAAGGAGGAAAAACTGGAATAGTTTGGAGTTTCAAATGAAGCAAGGGTTTGCTTTGGAGTTTTGGAGCGTAGTTAATAAATAAAATGGATTAACTCACAAAGATGAGCTGGTAATGAGAGAGTTTGAGGAGCTAGAGTTATAACTTATAAAGCTGAACCTCCAAAGGTAACTGTCTGTAGATTACTACCTGGGTCATACACCAATTGCCATCATGATCATCAGCATCACTTGTACTCCGCCCAAATGCAGGTCTTTGGCTTACTGACATCTTTCCATATTTCCCTTTCATATACCATTCTCTTCATTTGCCAAGAACATCCTTCAATTCTGAAGACATCCAACACTGACATCCTTTTTTTCCCCTCTTCTTCATCCTTGATGTCATCCTCCATTATGTCACTTATAAATATATTTCCTGTTACAATGTTCCCCACCCAGTTTCTGTCTTTTTCTAAATACATGCAACAAACTCCCTTGTTCATTCACTCTTCTCAGCACTTAATCATTTGCTATTTTTTTCTTTCCAGTTGATTTTTTTTGATTCTCCTCCACAGTCACGCTTCTAAGCTGTTAAACAAATTAGTCTTCTCCTTCTGTATAGTCTAAGTCTCCCAAATCATCACAGAAGCACAGATACACAGAATTGTTACAGTGCGAAGATCATTCAGTCCATTGTGCCAGCAACGGTTCTGTTACCTAGTGCCAATATCCTGTCTTTTCTCAAAATCCCTGTATTCTATTGCTGTCCAAATAAGCATCTAATCACCTCTTAAATGCATTAATTGAATCTGCCTCCACCACATTTCCAGGCATTACATTCCATACTCTAATGACACACTGCATGAAAATATTTTATTCCCATAAACCTTGCTTCGTTTATAAATCTCATTCTTTTCTTTTTAACAAGTGGCAACACTTTCTCCCGACTTGGTCTCTCTAGCCCGCTTATTTTGAAAATCTCCTCTCAGCCTCCTTCTCTTCAAGGAGGACAGTCTCACTGTCCACAATCTATCCTCATTGATGAAGGTATACCTGGAACAATCCTAGTAAATCACTTTTGTATGCTCTTCAATCAATCACATCTTTCAATATAATGTGGCACCCATATCCATACGAAACTATGCTCCAAATCAAGCTCTTTACAAGTTGGGCTTTCTTTGAGAATTTTTATTTGGCTTTCTGGCTAACAGCCAATTTTCCTGTAATACTGCTGTACATAGTAATACTAGATATAGCAGGCCATGACTTATCATTCCATTAGGTTAGGACTAATCTAATTCCACCCACTCTATATCATTTATCCTCAGTGATCTTTGCCAGGTTGCTCCACAGTTCTGAAGCCCTTATATATTGGATACCAATTATATTTACCAGTTAGGAAGGACAGTTGGGCTGTAAAGTTTCATAGCTTTAAAATAAGATGGTTTAAACATTAGATTTCGTAGGAAGTTAGGAACACTCTTCCCATTAGTCAGGTATTGAAAATGGCTATGTTGGCACATACATCTACAAAAAGGGAATGAAATAGGTACGTATCATCCAGCACTTTGTGCTTGACAATGGATAGCTTTTTACCACTGGTGGGATATTTGTTAGGAAGAGATATAAGAGTATTCACATGTTAGGGGAGTTAACATTTATACAGAGTCAGAAGTCACACAATAACAGGTTATAGTCCACCAAGTTTATTTGAAATCAAAAGCTTTTGGAGTGCTGCTCCTTCATCAGATGAAGTCAGATGAAGCATTCATATAGGACATTGCCAGTCAGTAGATACTTGTCCTGGTTTGGGGACTGTTGTATGAACCAAGAAGTTATTAAAGTAATTGTCTCAGATGGAGAATTGCTATCAGAATCTAGTAACTCAATCAATATTGGAATCCAGCATTAGGGCTAAAATCAACAGAATTAAGCAAGGACAAAAACAAAGTTGCTGCAGAAGCTCAGCAGGTCTGGCAGCATCTGTGAAGGGAAAAACAGAGTTAATGTTTCCGGTCCGGTGACCCTTCCTCAGAACAGTTCTGTGGAAGGGTCACCAGACCCAAAACGTTAACTCTGTTTTTCCCTTCACAGATGCTGCCAGACCTGCTGAGCTTCTCCAGCAACTTTGTTTTTGTTCCTGATTTACAGCATCTGCAGTCCTTTCAGTTTTTATTTAGCATTAAGCAAGTGTGAATAGAGAATGTACAAAAACCTAGCTGGCGAGGAGAAGTTCAGCCAGTAAAGTCTAGCGTAGAAAAATCAGTAGTAAAGTACAGCCTTCATCATTTCAAGAAAATTACAATCTTTGTTAGAAAACAATTTCAGCAGAGAGAGAGAGAAAGAGAGAAAGTCAAACACATAGCAAGCAATTGTGAGGTGTGTAGCTTCAACAGTTAAGATGGACTGGAAGCCTTAGCTGTGAAGGTAAACTGGGAAGCTAGAACTGACGTCTTAAAGTTGGAAAGGGATCAGTACAAATGTTAGAGTTTAATTGGCTAAGCTAAAATTTCAAAGAACGTCATGAGTCAAGATGTCAGGTCCAAAGAACCAAGAAGAGAAGACACCAGAAGTCCAGGACTGATGGTAAAGGCAGACTGACACGCATTGAACTGTATATTGTGCCGTGCCTCAACTAATTAAATGTTAGGCGTCAATTTTTATTTTCCAATAAATCTTGACAGTTTAAAGTCTAATTTATTGTTTGTCTTTTTGTCAATATCGTTCTTTCTCAACAAGAATTTTATTATTTGAATAGAGAGTCCAAACCCCAATATTGTTCTCTTCCTTTAATGAATATTATACTTCCAGGCAACTTCTGAGCTAAACATCCCTTTGGTCTTGTTAAACTTCACTGCCATTCCAAAGTTTATGACTACTGTTACTAGTCTGTATAAGGGAAGATGGTGACATAGTCAACTTCTACTCAACTTACAAGCTAAAGGCTCACAATAAGCCTTACAGTGAAACCAATTTAAAATTATTGGTAAAATTCACAGTGAGTTTCAGCTGCATGCGCTAGATGATGTTCAGTGTGGCCAAAAGGAATTTGTCCATGTATTATACTTCCCCGTTAAGCAAAGGGTTTTGGCGTCAGCCAATCCCTGCTCCAGCCCCCATAGCAATCCATGATCAATCTGAGTCTCCCTGCTTTGACACAGTGGGCCTGCATTTGATATCAGCCTTGGATGACTGTCGATATGGAATTTGCATGTTTCTCCTTATATCTTCATAGGTTTCCTCTGGGTGCTCCAGTTTCCTGCCACAGTCCAAAGATGTGCAGGTTAGGTGGCTTTGCCATGTCCTGTGGGGTCCTAGAATGTGCAGGCTGGGTGGGTTAGCCATGGTAAAAACCCCATGTAGATGAGTGGGTTTAAAGGGGATACATTTTGGTGGGTTGGTGCAGACTCGATGGGCCAACTGGTCTATTTCTGCTCTGTAGGGGTTATACAATTCTATGCTTGGTCTGCATTCATTCGACTCACTAAGATTGACAGGTAACAATTTCTGCTGCCTCTACATGTCAACTATGGTCCAACCAATCGTCGTTCTCTCCTCATGCTGTATAAAATCATGTTCCCTGTCTAAATCTGCTTTCTTACATTCCAGAGCCAATGAGTTTAAGTGAAAAGTTTCAACCTTATACCTCCTTCATGGCAACATTTACTTTCAGTACTACGAAGTGATCATTCCAAATGTGAAAATTAAAGGTGAATGCATAATGTAAAATTCTTAATGCATAATATTTTACAGTATTGATGAATTAATAGATCAAGTAATGATAAATGGATTTGATATGACAGCTGTTTCTGAGATATGGCTACAGGCTGACAAAGATCAGAAACTAAATATTTCAGGATACTTGACTTTGAGTAAAGAGATGCAAAATAGAAAAGAAAGTGGGGCAGCCTTGATAATAAATGATGAATGAGGGAAGTAGGGCGAATGGTTATCAATTCAGAAAAGCCACATTGAAAAGTTAAGAAACGTAAGAAATAACAAACCAATTTAGACAACACTGTCAGCAAATATAATGTAAATATAATGTTGAACAGAGTGGACATCAAGAAATTCAAGGAGAATATAACTAGACGAATGCAATACCCTTCAGGAACCTTTATATAGACTAGGCAAAATAAATTGATGAAGGTAACTTGGAGGGCAAGTTCATGAGATGCAATCAAGTTTTCTAGAGCAATATTAAGGAATGGATAATTTTAGTTCTAATATTTCTAATTCTGCTTGTTTGATTAATGATGTTATAGTTAAGGATCCACAGGGAAGAGTGATCATATGATTCAAAGTTCAAGAATGTTGAGATAATGCTCAAAACTAAGGTCTGAAAGTTAAAGACGGTCAACTATGTGGTAAGACAGATGAGCCAGCTGAGGTAAATTGAGGTAATTTGACTGAAAGCTGTAATGGTCGATAAGCACTGTCAAACATTTAAATAAATAATTCATAAGTCTCAGTGAAGATGCATGCCCTTGTGGCACTCAAAATATCACTGGAAAGGTGATCCAGCCATAGATCACAAAACAAGTTCAACATAGGGGAGGAAATGGCCTTGTGGTATTATCACTGGACTGTTAATCCAGAGACCCAGCTGGTATTCTCAGAACTTGGGTTTGAATCCCACCACGGCAGATGGTGGAATTTGATTTCAATAAATATCTGGAAGTGAGAGTGTAATGATGACCATGACCGGCTAGCACGAGGTGACATAGCTTTAAATTGAGGGGTGATAGATATAGGGCAGATGTCACAGGTAGATTCTTTACTCAGAGAGCAGTAAGGGCATCGAATGCCTTGCCTGCAGCTGTTGTAGACTCGCCAACTTTAAGGGCATTTAAATGGTCGTTGGATAAACATATGGAAGATAATGGAATAGTGTATGTTAGATGGGCTGCAGATTGGTTTCACAGGGCGGCGCAACGTCGAGGGCCGAAGGGCCTGTACTGCGCTGTAATGTTCTATGTTCTATTGTCGATTGTTGGAAAAAACCCATCTGGTTCACTCATGTCCTTTAGGGAAGGAAACTGCCATCCTCACCTGGTCCGGCCTATATGTGACTCCAGACCCACAGCAATGTGGTTGACTCTTAACTGCTCTCAGGGCAATTATGAATGGGCAATAAATGCTGGCCTAGTCAGCGATGCCCTCATCCCATGAATGAATAAATAAAAGTACAAAATTGAAAGAAGAAGCTTACAATATTGCTTAAAAAATACACCTGTGGATTCTGAGGGTTTTCAAAATCAGCAAAGGATGATTAAGAAATACATAAAGGGAGAAAATAGAATAAAAATACACAGGCATGAAGTATGATAAAAACTTTAAGCATTTGTAAATGTATGGAAAACAAGAAATAAGATTAGCAAAAGTAAACATGGTAGCTTAGAGACAGAAGCAGCAGAAATATTAATAGAGAATAATCAATTGACAGAGATGCTAAACAAATATTTTGTTTCACTTTTTGAGTAGCTGATGTCAAGGACATACCAGAAATATGGGGAATCAAAAGTCTGATGAGTCTGAAGGACTTGAAAGAATATTAATAAAGAAAAGGTATGAGCTGAAATTAATGGAACTAAAAGCCAACATATCCCTTTGACAGGATGTCTTACACCCTGCAATGCTGAAAGAGGTTTCTGTGGGCATGGTTAATGCATTAATTTTGATCTACTGGAAATTCCTAGACACTCAAACAGTTCCTGATGTTCAAGGATGTAAATGTCATCCTACAATGCAGGAAGGGACAGAGGAAGAGAACAGAAAAGTACAGATCCATAGCCTGACATCAATAGTGGGATAAATGCTGAAACCTATTATTAAGGATATGCCAACAGCAGTCTTGGAAAGCCATAATAATATAACTAGGCAGAGTCAACGTAGTTTCAGGAAATGGAAATAGCATTTGACAAATCTATTTGAAACTTTTAAGATTGTAACCGGATGCAGTATGTTTAGATTTTCAGAAGGCATTCAATGAAATATCATTTGAGATGTTGCTACATGAGGTTATGATTCAAGGAACTGGGGATAACAAGTTAGTGTGAATTGAAAGAATAACCAATTGAGAAAAGAGTAGGGAACGAGTCCTGTTTAGGTTAGCAGGCATGCCTAGTGGAGTGTTTGATAACCTTTTGCATTTGAGATCCCACTATTTATAATCATCATCGGTGATATAGATGAGGGCACAAAGTGCAGACTGCAGAGTTAAGTGGGAAAGTAAGCTTGTGAGGAGAGCACAAAAAGGCTGCTAAGAGATGACGACAGGTTAAGTGCATGAGCTACATGAAGTTTAATGTGAGGTGATGTCCAACTATCTACTTTAGTAGAAAAAGATAAAAAGAATATTTTTTAAAAAAGAGAATAGTAATATTTAAGATGCCAATAGCTCTGTGGGACCTCCCACATGACTAAGAGAAAGTCAGCATGCAGTTACACAACCTGTTAGGAAATCATCTGATATGATTGCTTGGGGTTTGGAATATAAAAGCAAGGAATTCTTGCTGCAGACATACAGACTTCTACAAGACCACATCAGGAGTACACTGCATAGTTTTGGTTTCCTTACCTATTGAATGGCCTGCTTCTGCACCATAGCAATTCTGTGATTCAGAGGTGACCATTTTCAAAACAAATAATAACATCTAATGCATGTTTATGTGATAAGTCTTTTATTCATCCTTTTTCCCACCAATGTAACAGCACTTTCAGTATAGAGTGAACAGCCGCACATGTTGGGCCCTGGAATAAATTATTAGTTGAAATTTCATTAAATGATCCAACACAGTGTCATCATGCAATATGGCCCCTTGTCGCAGGAAAGAAACAGATAATGGAAAGAAAGTTTATCTCAATCACTTTTAACAGTCCACCAAGTCCATATTTTGTTCTTTGCAATAAGGACTAGTCTATGTATGAGCTTTCTTTACAAATCAAGAGGATGACATTAGAGATACAAGCTGGTAATTTAACATTGTTTAGGAGTTGACGTTAATCTGATATCTTGCTGAATTAACATAAGCCCTCTTGTTATTTTCAGACTTTAAATCATGCAAGAATCAAATCAATATCAGACCATGCAAGTTTGGCTAGAAACTGTGAATTGAGTGTTGAGAATTTCTGTAGGTTTCTCCAAATTTGATGGCTCTGACATCCATCATTATGAAGTGTGTTGAGAGGTTAATAATGGCACTCAGCAGCTCATGTCACCCAAATTTCCTTGATCTGCCACAATTCGTCTACCTTCATAATAGGTCCACAGTAGAAGCCATCTCCCTGCTCTGCACTTGTCCCTAGAACATTTGGATAAGTAGGACACCAATATTAGACTATTTATTGACTTTACCTCCGCCTTCAACACAATAACACCATAACCACATCCTCCACAATAATCCTCAACACCAGTGCCCCACAAGGCTGTTTACTCAGCCCCTTACTGTACTCCTTATACACTCATGACTGTGTGGCCAAATTCAGTTCTTCATTTGTAAACTTCATTTGCAAATTTGTCGATGATATCACCGTAGTGTGTCAGATCTCAAACAAAGACGAGACAGAGTTCAGGAACAAGATAGACAGCTTAGTGGCATGGTGTGAAGATAACAATCTGTCTCTCAATGTCAACAGAAAGAAGGTGCTATACATCGATTTCAGGAAGTGGAGTGGAGGACACACCCCATCTGTATTAGTGGTGCTGAGATGGAGGTGGTCAAGAGCTTCGCATTCCTAGGAGTGAATATCCCCAATGATCCATCCTAGTTCATCCTAGTTCATCCATGTTGGTGATACAGTCAAGAAATCACACCAACACCTCTACTTCCTCAGAAACCTAAGGAAATTCAGCGTGTCCACATGTCTTACCAAATTTTATAGATGCATCATAGAAAGCATCCTATCCCAATGCATCACAGCTTGGTATGGCAACGGTTCTGCACAAAACTGCAAGAAATTACAGAGAGTTGTGATCGCAACCTAGTCCATCATGAAAACTAGCCTTTCTTCCATTGACGCTGTCTATACTTCCTGCTGCTAATGTGATAATAATAAATCAAACCAAATTTTTTACTATAACTTTGAGAGAGACCATTGGAAATCCAAGAGAAGGAGTGTAATTATTCTTTACATTTCAGTTTTCCTGGAAGCTATTGTTGTTCAGCAGAAACCTATTCAGTTTCTACCCCCTCGATGGGTTCAATGCATATATGAAGTTAGTACCAGCAGAAAATCCTCATGGATTTAATTTGATGATGGAACATTTAACTAGTGGCTGTTAATTTAAACAAAAAGATCAACAAAAGAGTTTTAACAGTCTATTAATTCTCATCAGTGAAACATCAGGGCTGAGTCCAACATCGAAATTGTTTCTGTAGTATTCATTAATCACAAAGGGAACTATGGCTTTTATCCAAATTAACTTAGAAGAACTGAAAAGCCACAGTATTTTTCTAAGCCCCTCTGCTTGGGTTGACAGCTGTCAGTTAGTCCTATCTACTCGTGTACCTAATTCATCTTTGCCAGTTTAAAGGAAATTGCGCCATGCACATGGGCAGCATGGTTAGACTCCATCAGGAAGGGTAGAGAGATGAATGGGCTCTGAAAAGTGGGATGCCAATCGGCGTGACCTTTTCCTATCACTGTTGAAGCAGTTTTATCAGGGTGGGGACGTGGTCTGGTGTGACGTGGGGTGAAAGGGCAACCTCAAAAACTTGCCCAATTGGCAAGTAAGTCCAATTCATTGAGTTAAAAGAGTCATTGAGAGATCAGAGAGACCTACATTGAGATTTGGCTGACAGCACATGGGCTACAAGATGGATCAGGGCAGATGAAAATGGGGAGGCATTAACATAAGAGAGACTGGCTCCCCCAAAACAACTGGAAGGGTGCTATGAAATGAAGAATGATTCAGAGCAGTCTCAGCCATTGTCACCAAAAGAACTGTGGATGCTGTAAATCAGCAACAAAAGCAGAAGTTGCTGGAAAAGCTCAACAGATCTGGCAGCATCTCTGAAGAAAAGTCAGAGTTAACATTTCAGGTCCAATGATTTTTCTGCACAGATGCTGCCAGACTTACTGAGCTTTTCCAGCAACTTCTGTTTTTGTTCGGCCATTGTGACATTGGGTGTGTGAGGTTTGCAGAAAGAGTGTCGACTACATCCTCAGGTAGTGCAGAGTACATCACAAGGCCTTAAAAGGAGGGGAAAAATCATGCCAATGTAGTGGGGAAGCTAGCTATGAAAAAAAAATAACCATCAGAGTCATACCCTGCTTGACCTCTTTGGCCTCTGACTCCCTCATAGGATCAGAACCTTAAGTTGTGGACTTCCCTCTGTTAATCACCACTGCACTCCAGATTATTTTTCCCTTATTCTTTGAGAGCTAGGCCTCGCAAGCACAAAGGAGAGTGAGCATGTTCTCCATTGCTGTTCTTTCCCAGGTGCAGGGCATCATCAATTGCATCTTGCTATCAAGATTCCAATTGAGCAGTCAGTGAGATTCATCAACAGGAACCAGTTCCGCTCCCTCAATATCCAACAGGTCCTGACCATAGCCAATTCTTCCTGCACTCTTGCTCTCATTTTCATATGCTTGGCATCATATATCAGTATCTACATTATATTGACAAATATAAGCATTGCATAGTTGCAGATCAACTCCAGTAAAACTCTGTGCCCAAACACGATGGCAAATGCTCTTGGCCACTTCTGCAAAGTTTCCTATTCATGATCACAGATAAGGCAAGGGCAAATTGCCTACTTGTGTCTTCTAGTAACTAAGCTGTAAATGGCAGTCATCCTCATTGCACAGGTGCCAATAACAGTACCTTCACAGGCTCCTGTACCAGTGTTAATCGAAAGGGGCAGTATTTATCTCTATGTCCTACTGCAGAGTCAAAAGGCCCAAGAGAGAAATGATAAAGATAACTCCCATGAGGTGTGGCACCTTCATTGACCTTGATGATTGCCTCAGCCCTTGGCTATCAAGTGGGGTACTATGTGGTGCCAATTCATTATCTGTAGCACGGATACTCTGCACCTTCCTTGAGTTACTCGTGGCCAATCACCCTGATGATTGACCTTACTCCTTCCTCCATAACAATTAGGAAATGGAGAAATGAGTTATCCTTCTTTAGTTCCTGGACAATTCATGGGCATTGTGATCCATTTTCTACTCCAAAGACAAAAGCAAGAGAGACACAGTTTCCAATTTATTCACATAAGAAACAGCATGAGTTGAAATGAAGAAGTTCTCAATAACTCCATAGCTCTGAGCCTGACTGAAGGGTCAGTACCTTAGGCACAAGTTACACGCATTTAGGAGCAGTTTGTTCTCTCAGGTTCCTCAGCCAGAGTGTCTTCTGGAGTTTGAAGACTCAGAAGCCTGTCTTGAGGGTCCAGATTTGTATTAATCTTGCTTAAGCGAAGATAAGGTTTAAAGATGAAAGAACGGATTCATAAAGACATATTGATTATTTGGACAAGACATGCATTACTTGTGTATTAATGTATTGTTAAACAAAGAACGCAAGCTAAACTTGGCTGAAAAATATACTTTCTAAGCATGAAATTCACTGAGTGCCAGCAAACTTCTTGTATGAACTCCAGGAATACCACACCATATAGAATTCCAAGGAAACCACCAAGGGAAAGAACCTCTAAATGACACAAAGGGAAGGCAATCCAGTTAACTCCTGTCAGCAGAAAAACAAGCAGGGCTTGTCAGATGAGGAGAGGTTGAGGACTTTGGGTCTGTACTCGCTGGAGTTTAGAAGGATGATGGGGCTCTCACTGAAACTTATAGAATACTGAGAGACCCGAAGACAGTGGATGTGAAAATAAAATGTTTCTACTAGCAAGAGAGTCTAGGACCTGAGGGAACAGCCTCAAAATAAAGGGACAACCTTTTAGAACTGACATGAGGAAGAATTTCTTCAGCCAGAGAGTGGTAAATCTGTGAAGATTTTTGCCACAGAAGGCTATGACAGTCAAGTCATTGAGTGTATTTAAAGCAGAGGTAGATTGATTCTTGATTAGTAAGGGGATCAAAGGTTACAGGGAGATAGTGGGAGAATGGTTTTGAGAAATATATCAGCTATGATTGAATGGTGGAGTCAACTTGATGGGCCGAATGGCATAATTCTGCGCCTATATTTCTGGTTTTATGGTCTAACATTCCTGTGGCTTATATTCCAGATTGAAGACATGAGTTGAAAGGTGTGTTTTTGTTTACCATTCCAGGGATATCCATAAATGGTGTTAAAAATCAGTTGCAACCACTGGTTCGTCTGTGTTAGTGGACTAATGCTGTATGAATGTCATAGCTTAAGGACAGCCTGTAAACACCCCTAGATTGCAGGTGAAAAGGGAAAGACAATCCTTTTCTTTGACTGCAGCAAGTCAGTCACCATCAAAAGGAAACAAGACAAAAGGATTTCAGTTGACTGCAAAGCCAATCATCGGAAAATCATTGCACACCTACCAACATTCATGTTAGTGGATTCAACTGATGTAATGGCCACAACATCCAAACATTTACTCTACTACCCTTTATGAAACCCAAGAGATTGAACTGTATACCCTTTTAAACTTCTATCTCATTTGGATTCACCTCTCATCTCCAATCTGTGTGTATCTGTGTTCCAATAAACTCACTTTTGTTAACGAGAAGCCTGGTTTAATTGGCTCCTTTGAAAACTTAAATTTATTTGGTCTGGAACAAAGGTCAATGGAAGCTAGTATTTTTAAACTAACCTAGTTGAAACCAACCAAAGGGGCAGGTGAATAAAGGAGAACCAGTTCAACCCTCCAAACCCAGAAACTTGATAACATGGAGCTATAATAAATTGTAGAAATCTATCACGGGACTGGTAGTCATAAAGGTGGCAATGAACCTCTGCCTGCACTGCACCCAAATCCTCCAGAGCACACTCCATCTGCATATATTTTTGACACCTCCATCAGCTGCTTTGTTTGTGCGGGACCTCCTTTCTTCTCCCTCTGAAGGAAGGTCGCTGGAGGTATGAGGAGTCCTACTTGGTGATCCAGCTCTGTCCTTTCTGCTCCATGACATGCTTGCAATTCATTTGCAATAGCTATCACCATGTGTTCAGTTTTGTCACACATGACTCACACCAACATCCATTCTGGTCTATGCAGCTACCCACCAATCCACCACCTGCCAATAATAAGCTCCCCCAGAGAAAATCAGGCACTGAGGCTATTATGGCATTGGGTCCCAGAAACAGAAGCAAGGTCCATTTCCTAAGACTGGAAGGAATATTAGGGTCAGAAATAGTAGAAACTGCAGATGCTGGAGAATCTGAGATAACAAGGTGCAGAGCTGGATGAACACAGCAGGCCAAGCAGCATCAGAGGAACAGGAAAGCTGATGTTTCAGGCCTAGACCCCTCTTCAGAAAATTTTTCTGAAGGGGCTCTAGGCCCGAAAAGTAAGCTTTCCTGCTCCTATGATGCTGCTTGGTCTGCTGCATTCATCCAGCTCTGCACCTTGTTATCTCAGGAATATTAGGCTTTTGTTTTTACCTTTATAGCCAGAAGTGTGCTTATGCACAACTGGATGCTTTTCTCTCCATTCTGAATCAGCCTTCTTTTTTAACATCTATTAGCCACCAAGAAATCACCCTTGTTTTCCAATTGATTAATTTTCATGCAAAGCCCATTAAAGGCAATATAGGGAGGGGACTTTTTTAAAATTCCTCCATTTGTCATGTTAGGATTTGAACACATTTCCCCTAACACATTAGCTTGGGCCTATAGAATACTAGCCCAGCAATATGCCATTACAACATCACAACATCATTCACTCACAAAATCATTCACCCACAAGCAGGCACTTAGACTATTGAATCAAATCTTGGCACCTGGCCTGCATCATAAGATAGATTCAAGGCACAAATCAAATTGCTTGCACTATCCAGCACTTCACCTTAAGTTATTTGTTGACAGGACAAAGCAAGCAATCTGTGTTGAAGTGTTTTTCATATACAATACGTTCAAAATGCTTTTGAATTTGAAAATTGCAATTTATCTTGGTACAGTTTCTCCAATGTGGTGACTACCAATCATTTGTAAAGAATCTGGACTCTATCGAAAATTAAGGAACTTTGAAACCAGTTAAAGTGGTGGCTTTCTACTGTAAATAAATACAATGTCATTTGAAATCCAAAAGAAATGCCTATCTTTCTCAGCCTGGCTAAGGGAATACAGTCTGTTTGAGATTGAGGAATCGGTGTCGAGAGATTGGGAAAAGATTGATTTGGACAAGGGGAGAGCAAGAGCATTATACTAAACACCTGTAGATTTTATGCAGTGGGCAAATTATGTTTTTCTCTAGTTTCCGAGGATTCACAAACACCAGAACAGAACAGTAAAATAAAATCAATTAGAAAGGTGAGTGTTGCAAATACACATGTCCAATGGGAGATTGGGATGCGAAGATGTGAGACAATTGATTATCCTCTAGCTGCAAGGATCCTCAACAGCTGTCAGGATATTTTAGAAGCTTTCTTGCATTTTTTTATTTACTCTGGAGGTGGGAATTTACTCTGTAACTGGCATGTCCTTAAAAAGTTGTTAAACTGAATATACCATTTTTAATGTGTGTTCTTTCAATATATGGGAATATAACAGCTCAAATATCAAAGAACAAAGAACAAGAACAAAGAACAATGCAGCATAGGAACAGGCTCTTTGTCCCTCCAAGCCTGCACTGACACATTTTTCCCTTCCATCTTTCCCTAAAACTGTCTTTACTTACAGGATCCATATCCCTCTCTTCCCTTCCTATTTGCGCACCCATCCTGGTGCTTCATGAATGCGACTGTTGTGTATGGTTCCACAATCTTCACTCAGCAGCGCCGCTTCAGGCATTCACCATCCTTTGTGTGAAAAACATCCTCCACTCATCTCTTTTAAACTTACCGCCCCCACCCCACCACCCACACCTTGAACTGCGTCCCCTAGTAATTGACCCTGCCACACTAGGAAAAAGTTTCATACTTTTTACACTATCCATGCCATTCACAATCTTATAAACTTCTCTCAGGTCACCCCTCAACCTCCTGTGTTCCAGTGAAAACAAACCCAGGTAATCCAAACCAAAATGCATTCTGAGGAAGGGTCACTTGACCCGAAACATCTCTCCACAAGATGCTGCCAGACCTGCTGAGTTTTTCCAGCAATTCCTATTTTTGTCTCAAGTCTATCCAACCTTCATAGCTAAAATCCCCCATACCAGGCAACATCCTGGTAAACCTTTTCTGTACACTCTCCAAAGTTGCAACATCCTTCTGGTAGTGTGGTGACCAAAACTGTACACAATATTCCATGTGTGGCCTAACTAAAGTTCTATAAAGCTGCAGCATAACTTGCCTATCTTTATACTCAATGCTCCTTCCAGTGAAGGGAAGCATGCCATAGGCTTTTTTTACTATGTTATCTACCTGCACTGCCTCCTTCAGCGATCTGTGAACCTGCATATCCAGATCTCTCTACATAATAGTACACATATTATTTAATGTTCAGGATCTAAAATGGCATATCCCTGTCCACTATTATAAAGATGTGACTTATTTGACTTCATTGCTATTCATACTCTTGACGCTCATTCTCATATCTCCCACACTGTACTAATCTATCTAATAACCACATTTTTCCATTATTTCTATCTATGCTCATTCAGCATTCACATAGAATGACTGTTCAGTGTATTACGTGTTGCAGAACTAACCACTAGCTAAAGGTTGGAATAGATTGCTGCCACAAATCCTTCTTTCCACATTGGGTCTAAAGGCACTTTCAAACCAATAGGCCATGCACTCTAAATATCACATTTCTTGGGAATGCTAATCCCAAAATATTTTGGTTAGATTAAAACTCATTCATCAATCTGATTATTCTGATTAAACCAGATCTTTCCCATTGAAACATGTTAATGAGATGGTGGTGTAGTGGTATGTCAAAACATTATTCATCCACAGCAGCAAGTTCCTTTTTCCTTTTTTGAAATCACTCACAATGTTGTTTTCTAGGCCAGCATTTACTGTCTTACATAGTTGTCCTTGAGAAGGTGATTGTGAGCTGCCCTCCTGACCTGCTGCAATTCACAGGCTGTAGGTGAATCCACAATGCCTTTAGGGACGGAATTCCAGAATTTTGACCCAGCAACACTGTAGGAATTGCAATACATTTTCAAGTCAGGGTGATATGACGCTTGGAGGCAAAATTGCATGTGGTGATGTTCCCATGCTGTCCTTGTCCTTCTAAATAGAAATAAGCTCTAAGGATCTTTGGTGAAATTCTGCAGTGCATCTTGTAGATGGTGCACACTGCTATCACTAGGAGTCATGGTGGAGGGAGTAGATGGCTATGGATATGGTGCCAATCTCATGGGTTGCTTTGCTCTGGATGGTTCAGCTTCTTGGGGCTACACTTCTGACTTGTGACTTTAAATAGTAGAAGGCTTTTGGGAGGTCAGGAAATGAATTATTTGTTACTGTATTCCTAGCCTCTGATCTACTTTTGTAGCCATAGCATTTATGTGGCTACTCCAGATTCTGATCAATGGTAACATCCAAGATATTGAGTGAGGATTCAGTGCTGGTAACACTATTGAATGTGAAGGGGTTGCAGTTATATTGCCTCTTATTGGACATGGACATTGCCTGGCATTTGTGTAGTACAAATCTGGATACTGTCCATCTTGTGGATGGTGCATTTGGACATGGACTGTTTCAGTATTTGAGGAATAACAAATTGCACTGAATATTGTGTAGTCATTGGTGAACATTCCAAGTTCTGATCTTATAATGGAGGCAAGGTGATTGATGAAACAGCTAAAAATGGCTGGGCCTCGGACAGTTCCCTGTGGGACCCTTGCAGAGATATCCTGCAACTAAGATGACTGGCTTCCAACAATCACAACCATCTTCTTATGAGCTAGCCATGACTCCAAACAACTGAGATTTCCCCCCTGAATCCCATTGATTCCAATTTTGCATGGGCTCCTGGCTGCCACACTTGGTCAAATGCAGCCTTGATATCAACGGGAGTCACTCTCACTTCATCACTGGAATTCAATTCTTTTTTTCATTTTTGAACGAAAGCTGTAATGAGGTCAGGAGTGGAGCGGCCCTGGCAGAGCCTAAACTGGCAACAGTAAGCAAATTGTTGCTAAGCAGGTGTTGCTTGACAGTACTGCTAATGACACCTTTCATCACTTTGTTGATGATTAAGAGTTGACTGATATGATGCTAATTGGACAGGTTAGATTTGTCCTACTTTTTGTGTAAGTACATACCTGGGCAATTCTCCACATTATTAGGTGGATGCTAACATTGTAGCAGGACCCAAAGAAAAATCATGCTGCTGGCCGCGGTGACTATTGCCTGGTGGCTCTGAACTTCTAATTATGAAGCGCTTTGACAGATCAGTCATAGCTCATATCAACTCCAGCCTACCAAATTGCCTTGATTTTTTGCAAGAATGTTTCAGCTGGAGTTTGTCCACTCCATCAGTTTCTTTCTTGTTTCTTTCTCTTTTCTCCCTCCTATTTTCTTTTGGAGTGTCTTTTCTTGTTTTCTTCACTCCTGGCCTCGGCACAGATCCGGTGAGGCATCCTCTCGGTGTGGCATGTGGTGATCTCTAGTCCGAGTCTCTCAGCCCAATGTGGCAGTATCTCGGCGTGCAAGTAAGTCCTGCTCAGGCATGTTCTGGAGGCAGCAGGAGGAGATCGGGGAGGTGGCAGCTTCAGCAGCAGCAGCGATGGCATCACAGCCCATCGCGGGAAGAACGAACAGTGAGGGAGGTCCCCATGTGTTAGCGGTGGCAGCAGCATCAAGAACAGCCAGCTGAGGTCTCCCAGAGATCGAGCTAAATGGAGAACTCATCAAAGACTGATCAACTTTTAACTGTATTCCTTTATTTTTCTAATTTACATCAAAAAGGGCTTTAATTTTAACTGTTACCTTATTTCTTTATTTTTCTACGTATTCTACAAAGTTAATGCTTAACTTTTTTATCTTTGTTCTTTTACAACTTTGTACCAAGTTTTTTGTACCTAGATACCTTTATACCTCAGATGGCACCCTCTGTGGTGACATTATACACTTTTCACTGTACTCCTGTACTTCTGAACTTGAATACATGTGACAACAAAATCTAAATCTAAACTTACTGGTGCAACAGATCATCAGCAAATGCCATCTCCCTGGCCCTATGCCCATTCTTGGAACATCTAGATAACAAGGACACATATGTCAGGCTCTTACTTATTGACTACAGTTTTGTCTTCAACACCATAATTCCAAATAAATCCACATCTAAATTTCAAGACTTAAGTCTCAACTCCCCCCTCTGTAACTGGATCCTTGACTTCCAACCCACAGACGGCAACCAGTAAGAAGAGGCAACAACATCTCTTTCACCAAAATCCTTAACACCCGATGGCCCATGGTAGCTGCACACTCAGCCCCTACTATACTTATTATGCACTCACGACTGTGTGGCCAAATGCCCCCCAACTCTATTTACAGGTTTGCTGATGACACCACTGTTGTAGGTCGAATCTCATACGACAACTAGACAGAATACAGGAAAGCGAGTGAATGCTAAATTGCATGGTTAAAGACAACAATCTCTCGATCCTTGTCAGCAAAACGAAGGAGCTGGTCATTAACTTGAGGAAGCGAGTAGAGATCATGGCCCGGTCTGCATCAATGGTTCTGAGGTAGAGATGGTTGAGAACGCTTAGTTCCTGTGAGTGATGATCACCAACAACCTGTCCTGGAAAAACCCATTTTGACAAAATGGTTAAGGAAGCATAACAATATTACTAATTCTTCAGGCAGCTAAGGAAATTCAGCATGTCCACTAGGATTCTTACCAATTTTTATAGATGCATCATAGAAAGCATCCCATCTGGATGCATCACAACATGAAATGGCAACTGCTGTTCCCAAGACTGCAAGAAACTATAGAGAGTCATGCACATAGCCCAGTCCATCACACAAACCAACCCTCCATCCATTGACTCCATCTATAGTTCCTACTGCCTTGGGAAACCAACCAACATAACCAAAGACCCCTCCCATCCTTGTCATATGCTCTTCCATCCTCTTTCATCATGCAAACAGATTCATGAACAGCTTCTTCCCTCCTGTTGTCAGACTTTTGAACAGACTTCTCAAATGTTAATTTGGATGTGTCTCCCTCCCTCTCTTTCTCTCTCTCTTTCTCTCTCTGCACCTTCTCTGTTGCTGTAACACTGTATTCTGCACTCCGTTCACCTGATGCACTTTGTATACTATAATCTGCCCATATAGCATGCAGAACAACACTTTTCACTGTATTTCAGTACATGTGATAACAATTAATCAGTCTTAGTACCGGAACAGCTTGGCAGGGATATGGCAAGTTCTGAAGCACAGGTCTCGGTACTATTGCCAAAATGCGGTGAGGGCCCACAGACTTTACTGTATCCAGTGCCCCCAACTGTTTGTTGATTTCATGCGGAGTGAATCAAATTGGTTGAAGACTGATGGTTCTATGGACTGCTAGAGGAATGCTCTGGAGACATGTATTCAAATCCCACCATAGCAACTGGTGGAATTTGCACTCAGTTAATTAACTCTGCCACTGAAAGCTAATTTCAGTGATGGTGACTATGAAACTCATTCTTTGTTACCATCTGGTCTGGCCTTCATGCAACCCATAGCCACATAGCTGATGCTTAACTGCTGTCTGAAATGGCCTTGTGAGCTATGTAGTTCAAGGATCATTCAGGATGGGCAATAAATGCTTGCCTTGCCAGCAACACCTATATCCCATACCAAAATAAATTATTAGAAAATCACAAACCCAGGATATGGGAACATTGGAAGATGCAAGCGGTACAATCAAAAGCAGGAGAAGCTTGTGATAATCATTGTTATGGGGCGATTTTTGCACAATAAGAAATGTGGATTTAGGGATAGTAGTATTAACTTACAATGTGACCATGGGCAGAATAAATCAATTCCACATATGGGAATGTGTTCTTCTGTGTGATTGACAGGATGGGTGCAGTTAAAGTCATAGAATTTGTAAGTATTGGTTTACTTTGAAGGGAATACGGTAAAAGGTATAATTAATGGTACTATCTTAAGCCTTCTGAAGAAAAGTGAGTTGAGATCTTTTCCGTCTGGGCAGATTCAAGTTGGACTTTATGTTGGGGAGTGAGAGTTCACTGACTCTGGACTTCCTCCTTTCAAAGAAGGTGAAGGGAGAAAGGGTATCTGGTAAAGATAGGGAAGTAATGGCAGTTACAATTTACAGATTTATGAGCCTTTGAATCATGAGTGTGAATCATGTGTCCCAACTGCTCAACTGATGTTCAGTTTCTTCAGGACTGGCAAAGTTTGCTAATACTCTTGAATTCTCAGTCAGCTGAGGTACCTCCAAGACTTTTTTTTTATCACCAGCACTGGTTTGCTGCAATTGACATTGAGAGATAGGGAGGAAGAGAAAGGCTTTCAATATCCTTGCAGTGTTCAGTCAATGTTACCTTCTCTCCTCTTGTTGCTCAAAGCACACTACTGAAATATGGTTTACTTATATATCTCAAGTTTAGTTCCATTACATTTTCAAACTGAACACTTTGCATGTAACTTTTCACATTCAATATGTAAAGTTATCATACAATAAATAAGACACCTTCTTGACACATCACTAAGTTTCCGGACCTCTTGATTAAAGTGTTAATTCCAAAACAAACATTTTTGCCTGGGCTTGGAAGATGATTGCAACAACTATTCTGGTGTCAGCAATGGCCTTAAAATCTTTTGAGCCCATGAAAGTGTCAGAAATGAAACTTGAATGGTGAATGTTATATATTGATCATTATTCTCAACAATCATGACAAATAATTGAACTTTTTGAAGAGGTTACTAAACTGCTAGAAAAGGGAATGTTCAAAGGGAAATGGATTTCCAGAAGACTTTTGCTACTTTTCTAAGCATGTGATTGTTCATAAGATTGAACTAGAAGCAATGTAGTAACATGGGTGGGCTACTGGCAATAAGAGAAAAGTCAGAAAAAAGGCTTAATGAATATTTATATGGTGTAATAAAATTTGATTAGTAGCGTCCACTCAGCTCTGTACTGCACTGGAACCTCTGTTTTTCACTTTTTACCAATAACTCGGATGAAAAAAATAGACAGTATATGCCTAAAGAGTAAGTAGTGTAGACGGAAGGAGAAAGACGAAGTTAATGGGTGAAATTATGTCAGATGGAATTTGACGTGGCAATTCAGAAGGCATTCTGGACTGAAGAATGATTCAGAGAGTGTTACAGTGCCGAGAGAGGGCATTGGTTTATCATTGTGGTACTGGTTCTTCAGTAAATCCATCCAGAAAACCCAGAAAATGCCAAAGAAACTCAACAAGTCTGGCAGCATCTGTGGACAGAGAAGCAGATGAACATTTCAAGTCCAGTATAACTTCTTCAAACTTGCAAAGTGTTAGAAAATTTTTAATACACTTCTGACAGAAGTGGAGGTGGACTAAGTAGTCAGATGGTGTAGAAGACCAGCACAAAAGACAAAGTGGTTGCTAATAGTGGTGAAAGAGAAGAAGAAGTGTGAAATGGGTTTAAATTAAGGTGTGAAGGGGAAAGAATGGGCCCTCTTTACTAAGAGCAAAGTAAACAAGGCACAGACACGAAATGACTGTCAGGGGTGACAAGAATGGAAAGAATGCAAGAAAAATGGAGATTAACCGAAGTGCAGTCAGTTTCTAAAGTTATTGAATTCAATATTAGACCTTGAGGCTGTAAAGTGCCTAATTGGAAAATGCGATTCCTTGAGCTTGACTTGTGCTTGATTGGAACTTTGCAGCGACTGCAGGACAGAAATGATAACATGAGGGCAGGTGGTTTGTTGATATACAATTCTTTGCTGTTCTTTTTTAAAAAACACTCTCAACCTTTCCTTTCAAGTATCTATCCAATCCCATTTGGAATATTGACTCTGTTTTCAACACCATGGCATGCAGATCATAACAACCCACTGAGTAAAACAAAACATAATGCCTTCAAGTTCCACTGATCTTTCTGTCTACCACTTTAAATTTGTAACCCAGATCTTCTGGCCTTCGGATGGTTTGAGACCAGACATATCTCCAAATATGTGCCATAGGACTCCCTGGAGATCGTGACGTGCAAGAATTGTCTGGAATATTTAAACTTCAAGAGGCAATTAGCTGGCATCTGGAACCCTCCTAAAACATGCCTAACTCTGAGTTACAGTTGGACAAATCAAAAGTGCTGTGATACTTACCTGGATAGCTGGCCAGGAAATGCTAATTAGAAATAAAAAATGAGTCTAACTCCTGGGTAACTATCGAGATGAACTCTACCCCCAAGGATGTCTTACCTCGGCTATCACCTTCAAATGGCTGATAATCCTCAACTTGACCTGATAACTCGCCTCAACATATGACTCATCTGAAATACTCCAAATGCTACTCCATACCAACTCTCCTGATCCAACCAAACCAAGCCCCTGATTCCCAACAAATACATCCAGAACAGACTAAAATTGAGTACATGACCATTATCTGACTTGCCTCAGATTTACCAAATACCCACCCAACCTGTCCTAACAATTCCCCACATTATCTAACTACTGTGATCGTCTGAGTACGGCCTGAAGTTACCCCCTTCCCCACCATCATACATCCACCTGTAAGAGCATTGGGCACCTATCCTCCCAAATACCTTTTACCCTACAGCCTCACCCACCTGCCACTCACTCCATCACCCACTTGTCACCCTACCAACATCATCCACTTAGTTTACATTCTTACCTCTCTACATTGTTTCATAATATTTAAATCCTAGGCTTACTACGGTACAGCATCTGGTGCTGTTAAGAAGAGGAGTGGTTTGAATTCCCCTAATGATCTTACACTGTAGGGATGGACTCTGAAACCAGAAACATTCTAGATTTCTAGAGAGGCCTTGTCAGATATTTGGGAATGGTGTCAAGCCATATTGGAGCCTTAAAAAGATGAGAAGCGATCAGTAATCGTGAGTTTGGGAAAGTTGTAAAACCCTATTATCTGGTAACTGACCATTCTGGTATGAGAAACATTTTGCTCAACATATTTTTGCGAAATTCTTCATGGTTTGAAAACACCTATCAACTCTCATCAAAATGTTACCTGGTATAAGGAGATCAACCCATGCTTCTTCAGTCACTTGGATAACTGAAGTCCCTCATATCTGTAATAACAAGGCGTGGGGCTGGATGAACACAGCAGGCCGAGCAGCATCATAGGAGCAGGAAAACTTGACGTTTCGGGCCTAATTTATCCCTCATATCTGTAGACTTTTCTCGTAAATATTGCTACACTCTCGCAGGTCTTAACGTCCTTCCTAAAGAGAATTGCCCTGTATTCCAGATGTTTTATAAGTGTTTTGTAAAGATTATTCATGAAGACAAGGATCCCACTTCTTTTAAACATCGTTCTCAACTTGTCCTTCCACTTCAAAAAATCACACATCCCAAAGTATAAAAATAATATTCAGGGACTCTTATGATGCAATGATAATGTTGCTACCTCTGAGGCTGGAGACCCAAGTTCAAGTCCCAACTTTTCCAGAGGTGTGTTAAAACATCTCTGCAACAAGTTGATTGGGAAAATGCCTGTAAGTAGTAGTTTGGTAGTACAGACCTTAAACATATGTAAAAGGGACAGAATTGGAATTTCTCCTTAATATGTCATGATATAGATTATAAAAACAGGGAGGTCATGTTGGAGCTGTGCAGAACTTTGGTCACTCCACACCTGGCATTCTGATTACCACATTATGGGAATAATGTGATTTTACTGAAAAGGGTGCAGAGGAGATTCACCAGGATATTGCTTGGAATGGAGCATTTCAGCCATGAAGAAAGGCTGGAGCAGAGAAGATTGAGGGTTGTCCTGATAGGGATGTATAAGATTATGAGGGGCATGGACATGGTCAATAGAAAGCAGCTGTCCCCCTTCGCCGAAGGGTTATTATAAGGAAGCATAATTTTAAAGTGAAAAGCAGGAGGCTTAGAGAGATTTGAGGAAAATCTTTTTCACCTAAAGGGTGGCAGAGGACTGGAATGCTCTGTCAAGGAAGATGGTTGAGGCAGGAAACATCATAATCTTTCAAATGTCATAAATTTCAAGGCTATAACCCAGTGCGGGACTAATGTATCTATAGTATTTTTTCAGTGATGCAGACTCAATGGACTGAAAGGCCTGTTCTGTACAATATGAATCTATGATTCCGGATTTAATAAAACATTTTAAAAAAATGGACACCATGCTGTGAATATAACCAACCTTCAGCTTAAATACACAGGACTTAAATTCTGACAGTGGCTCAGAATGAGGAATTCAACAATGTTGGGCTGTTGTCATAGGATAAAGGTGCAGGGAAATGCCAGGATCTGCCTCAGGTTAGTGCAGATAAGAGATTTGCCTCCACGTGGTCATTCTTACTGAGATGAGTTTCCATTGAGGAGGGAAATGGGAGATTCAAAACTTTGTCCATTTTGGGGGGGATTGGGTAATGAGTCATCTCCAAACAGCATGAGAGATGTTTGGAGAAATTGTGAACTGATCATAGTGTCTGGATTGAGTTTTCCTGGGCTATTGTTTCATTGATCACACTTGGCTGGACTTGGTGTGAAATATGCTAAGGACAGATAGCTCTCAGACATCCTGAACAACAAGAGCATGTTCGATGTGGTTGTGATATGGTTCATTAGAATCAATATAAGAAAGAAAGAAATCAAAGTCATTTGGCTGCTGATATCAGTCTGACTCAGGCCTACAATCAACTCTGGATACTCTGATGTATTAAGGATCTGTGGTCACGAAAGAGGGTCAGGAACAGTCAACGCAGCACGTGGACCTACAGTTCTCATTGGAGGGACCAACTGCATGGTGGATTTCAAATTATCAGCCAAATCGAAAGGATATTGGGGCTGAAATATAATTTAAAAGTGAGGACCAAATCCAGGGGATCAAATCCAGGATTTGAATTAGGTATGTTTCAGACAGAATCATGGGGGTTTGCCTTTTGGTTTTCAGTAATGGTTTATTTCCTTATAAGTCATGGTAACTTTATGTGTTTTGTGGAGGAGCTGAGTTTGAGTCAGACAAACCAATTGAAGTCTTATGTAAACTAGCTTAAAGGATTTTTTTGACAGTTTAAAACAGTTTTGTTTTAATAGCTAATCAGTTTGTGCTTGAACCAAACCCTGAGTCTATGTATCATTGTTCTCTATAAAAGCCTGTTGTACAAGAGCCATACTCCACATGTGTGTAAATGTGTGTGTGTGTTTGTGTGTAAGGAATGTGGGGGCTGGGGTGCAGGTAGGTGAAGTGGAGGGGAAACGGGAATGAGAACCATTTACAAAGGATACAAAAAGTCATAGCTTGTGCTGATCAGAACCAGATGCCAAGACACAGACTTGAGAAAAGGGACACCAATTTGTACATTATGAGAAAAGAGCTGATTTGTTCCCCATCTTGGCAACACCTTGCTCAAACGGGATCTATCTAGCTTGGTCTGAGAACTAAGATTGACAGTTAACTGTTCTCCATGTCAATATTGACCAAATGTAATCAATTCCCACCCTGCATGTAGTATAGAGACAACCTGTAATTCTTTTCTAACATCTTTGTTCTGATAAATACATGGTAATAAATTGTGTCTTCTTGCCTCATTTTTTGAAATGTCTCCATGTAACCCTCTCCAAAATCAAACCATTTAGTTTACGTTGTCTCTTTTCATTCTTCTGATCAAAATAAATGACTGCACATTTCTCTGCATTGAATTTCATCTGTTATTTGATGGCTAATCATTTGAAAATAGTCCATATTTACACAACACAAAATAGCTAACTTTCATAAATGTAACTATTATTGATGAAAGATTAAAATAGATCTTGTTTAAAAGTACACTTTTTAAAATTGTCCTGTGATCCAAGAAGGCATTTATCCCCACCTATTTCTACAACCTTATATACAATTTCCACTTCAGCTCCACCTCACTCTTGACGTGAGATGCCTGCCTTGGAAATAAAACCACTTATTTAAAATGAAACTGCATCATATTGCTCAATGATTCAGTGATCCAATTTAAGATTGATGAAACTAAGATTTGAAGTGTGTCGTGTCAGGTATTGATGTGATGAGATAGAGATTGATAGGCTCTTTATTTCAATCTCTGCAAATTGTTTATTTGTATAAACCATATTTTTTTTCTGGATGCCATGCACAACTGCTCCTGGGTCCATAAGCACAAGGCAGTAAATCAAAACTTATTTAGGATGATCAAGGAAGTCAGCATTGATGAAGTACATAAGACTCTGTGGCACTGATGGTAATTGGTTTAATTTTGTTATGTACCATAATCAATGATTGGGAAACCAACACTTAGAGATTGGTGTATGGAATATTAGCAGTCGAACACTTGCTCTGATATATCTTCGTCTGGAGTGGGAATGGTCCGATACCTGTATAATCATAACAATATTGAGGCTTTAAAATAGCTCAACCATTCTAGAGAGACTGAAAGATTTTTTCAGCTAATATTTTTTAAACTATTCAAATTTCAACAGGCTGACTGGAAAATCGCATTACAAGATTTCACTTATAAGACTTTTATTGTAAGCCACTTGATTCCCTTAATTATTCCATTTTACCTAAATTGAAAGAGACAGTCCTAGTACATTGCAATCCTACATGCTTCATATTTGTAACCAATGTGTTGTGATCTTGCAAACTAAAAGTATGTTTATTATATCACTTTGTTAATAAATTACCCTAAAGTCCATTAGTCACCAAGCCTATAGTTCTTACCTAGTCTGGCTTACATTTGATGCCAGTTCAGTAACAATGTGGTTGGTTCTCAATTGTCACACAAAGCAAGACACGTAATTGTTTCAAACCAGCATTGCAAGGAAAAAGTGCGGCATCATCTTCTCAGGGCAACTAGGGATGGATAATGAATGCCAATCTTGACAGCAAAACCCATATTCTCAGAATAAATTTTAAGGAATTAGTATTCCAACATGACAGGGGTGTGTTGGCTAATTCGTCAGACTCTGAGTGTTTCAACTGCCCAAGTTCCAGAAATGACCATCCATCACTTGGTGCTTTACAATAGCATGAAAGTGTGACTACGTACTGGATAAACAACTGTACCTTAAAGAAACATATTTTACTTGTGCAAAGGATGGATTAACTTTAACATCAGTATGGATGAGGACATAAGAGAAATGAACATAGAAAATAGGTGCAGGAGTGGGCCATTCGGCCCTTCAAGCCTGCGCCACCATTCAATATGTTCTTTGCTGATCCATACCCCTTGATCTCTTTAGCCACAAGGGCCACATCCAGCTCCCTCTTGGATATATGTAATGAACTAGCTCCAGTAGCTTTCTGTAGTACAGAATTCCAGAATGAAAATGCTCATGCTTACATCAACTATACATTGTAGGTTAGCAGAGATTATGGAATGGGGGAAAAGGAGATGAAAGAAAGCAAACTAAGTGTGCGCCCCTCTCATTATCCATCACTTCAGATTTGCTGATGATAATCCCAGAAATGTTATGGTGGAGAAGGAGACCATTTGCCCATTGTACCTACACCAGCTTCCTAAATGAGCATTGGATGAACCTGGTGCCAATCTCATGCTTTTTCCCTCTTGAATGCTTCAATTGAACCTGCTGCCACCACGTTTTCAGGCCATGCATGTAACATTTAGAGATGAGCTCACTGACATTGACAACTCACATAAGATCATTAAACATCTTCCTGCACTGCATCCATGTTGTTTGATCTATGCCACGGTATTGACCTCTGCTTCTGTTTCACATTCCTCTACGTCCTACATATATGTCTAGTGGGTGTCCTGAATTTCTAGTGATCCAGGACATTTCTCTTTCCATCTCTTCCATAACGATCTAAAATGCCTTGTCTAAAATCTTGGTTATCACATTGCTGGATCATTAGACACTCTCCAGAGTATCACGGCCCAGATTGACATTTGACAAAGTTCCCATCATATTCTCCAGCCTCAAGATATGACTGCTTTAAGAGTTGAAGACAACCTTCATATAACTCTAGCCATAGGTAATATCCCTAACCCACTGATAAACTGCATTGGGAGTGCTAGATGCATGCCGCAGTTGTTTAAAAGGGGTTGTAACAGCAATGTAACTTGCTGCCTACCACACATGAATGAGAACAAGTCACTCATGTTTTCTGTTCCCACAACATTTTTCAGAATTTAACCAATTTATTTCCATAGATGCTGGTTCCTTGTCTCTTCTAAAATATATTCAGATCTGCAGTTCCTTTTAGTCTTTCTTTAGCCATTAATACTCAACAACTTAGATCAAGCAGTCAAAGATAAGGCACATGAGCAAAACAGGTATGGTTCGTAAGGAGGATATTGTTTCATATTCAATATCTGGTTTCGATGTTCACCCCAAACACATTTTACATCCCCTGGTAGAAGTTGATTACATAAGATAAAAGTTTTAATGTCATGGTTTACCTTCCTAGAATGAAACAAAAGTGACTAAAGAACAGAAATACTCATAAATGAACATACTTGGATCTGGTGGAGCTCTGTTTTGAGGTGTATATAAAATGAGTCAGACCAGTCTGTGTCAGTTATTAGTTTTACTGGATTTTCCTTCTGGATTTTAACAAAAGAAACCAAATATTTCATCAAATTTGCCCTTTTCAAATGACTCATTAATATTACAACCCATTGTTAATTTTTTTAAATTCTAGCAAATTGCAGAGTATAAAAGGAATGCCAATCATTGGGTAATTTGCTTTGCTCTTCATTTAACTGCACTAAAGCCAGTAAAAGTTTCTAACAGTCATTAGGTTCTCCATTGAACTTAATGGCGATGGTGAAACTGGCAGATTTATTATGTTCTTACGAGGACATGTGACCATAGTAATTAGCTAACAATTAGGACTGTAGAGTACTGTGGTAAATGACTTATGATTCTGACATGACATTCAATACTCCTCACACCATTTCATGGTTTGTTGGCTAATTGATAGAGATTAATCGCTCTGATTAGTCAACATTATCAGTGTACCATGCAGCTTCTATGATGTTTAAAAGAAAACTAAATAGACCTTATTTCTTTTTCATCTAGCAGTCTAGAATAGAATAGTATTTATTGTCATGTGCAGTCGAATGAGTGCAGTGAAAAGTTTGTAATGTCACCTCTAGGTACCATCTTAGGTACAGATACTTAAAGCGTTGTCACAGGATTGAAATAGTAAAAAAAGGATTAACATGGGAATACAGAGTTTAAAAACTCCAGAATGATAATAAAAAGTGACTATTAAGTACTCAAGTTCTAGTCCTTTTCCAACATGAGAGCGTGCCTGCTGAGCTTCAGAACATGAGGCTCTGCTGCCTTCATGCACTGGCCTCCTTCCAGGACTCATTCTGCTGCCACTCTGGGATTTGGCCTGAGCACTCTGATCCTGCTCCAGGACTCAGCCCATGAATCAGCTTGTGCTTGCTCTGCTACTGCTGCAGGACTCGGCCCACACACTAACTCATCTCCCTTTTATTTGCCTCCATTCTCCAGGTTCAGCAGGGTACTTTAAGAGGTTAAGGTTAGGGTGGGAGGAAAAACATACTGCAAAGAGAAGAAAAGAAAGAAAAGGAAAAGGAACTGGTAAGCAGAAGAACTCTGACTAGAGCATTTCATTCTGCCACCATCTTAATTGTGTACCCACTCAGTGTTTGACAATACTTCAGTGTGTGCTGCATTTCTTATATTATTCATGTTTGTACCACAATGCCATTCACTCATTAACTTCCTAAGAACCAATACAACTCCCAAACACAAGTAGGTTACAATATCCTCTTGCCTGCTTGATGTTTTTAAAGGACCAATTTCAAATATTGTACTCTGTTCTGGACGTTGCATCTCAGGTTGTCTTGGCTTGGGAGGGGTTGCAACAGAGATATACCAGAAAGATAGCTGGCCCTGTAACTGACACAGGAGGAGTGATGGGATAACTCTTCCCCTTGCTCCTCATCTCTTGGTTGTCCACACCAAGATATACTTTAGAGCCTATGCTGAAAACCCTCTTGGATGTTTTGGATCTTCAATAATAAACACAAAGCAGCCTTTGAGTAAGTTTAAAACAGAAGACAAGATAACTATTTATTCACACAACATCCTGGAATGAAAATGTAATGAATACGCTCATTCTCTCTTGCATTCAGCCAGAGATGCACAAGTAAAAATGGATTCTAGAAATGAAAGCATACAATGAGATTAATAAGAGAATTCAAGAAGCAAATCACTTTCAGATTATGTCATTTGAGACATACACAGGGCAGACCTGGATGGTTTCCCTTATTGGAGAAGAATGGAATTTGGAAATTCTCAGATTTCTGGATGAGGTTATGGTCAGGTTTCTGTGAAAATGAATCTTTCCAGATGAAAATGAATTAGGACCTTCACCTGTCTGAGTTGACTTTTTTTTAAGCAGAGGTCTATTAGAGTAGAGTAGAGTATTATAGCATGGAAACAGGCCCTTCAGGCCAAACCAGTCCATGCTAACAATGGAGCCTACCCAGCTAGTTCCAACTGCCCGCATTTGGTCCATAACTGGCATTCTGAGGAAAGGTCACCAGACCCGAAACATTAACTCTGATTTTTTTCTTCACAGATGCTGTCAGACTTGCTAAGCTTTTCCAACAACTTCTGTTAATGTTACCTCATTTACAGCATCCACAGTTCTTTGAGATTTTATTTTGTACACAGTACTCCAAGTGTGGCCTTACCAATGACTTATACAACTGTAAGATAGTATCCCAACTCCTATAGTCAATGTCTCAACCAATGAAGGCCAGCATGCTAAATATTTTCTCCACCACCCTGTCTACCTGTGACGCCGCTTTCAATGAGCTATGTACTTGTACTCTTAGGGCCATATGTTCCACAACACTCCTCAGGTCCTTACCATTTACTGTTTAAGTCCAAGCTGGTTTGACTTTCCAAAGTGTAACACCTCACACTTATCCGTACAGAATTGCATTTGCCAATCCTCAGCCCACTTCCCCATCTGATCAAGATCCCTCTGTAATTTTTGATAATTTTCCTCACTATCAATGATACATCCTAATTTTGTACACCCACAAACTTATTAATCATGTCTTATACATTATGTAAATAACAAATAACAAAGGTCGCAGCACCAACCCCTGTGGCACACCACTAGTCACAGACTTCCTGTCTGAGAAACAACCTTCAACCATCACCCTCTGCTTCCTACCATTGAGCCAATTTTTAATCCAATTAGCTAGCTCTCCCTGGATCCAATGCAATTCAACCTTCATGACTAGCCTGTCATGCAGGACCTTGTCAAACGTATTACTACAGTCCATATAGACAACATCTACTACCATACTCTTATCTATCCTCTTGGTTACCTCTTTGAAAAACTCTAAAGATTTGTCAGACATGATGTCCCGTGTACAAATCCAAGCTGACTATCCCTAATCAGGCCTTGATTATTCAAATGTTGGTTGATCCTGTCCCTCAGTATCGTCTCCAATAACTTGCCTACCACTTATGTCAGGCTCACTGGCCTGTCTTTGCTACCTGTTGTAAACAATGGAACAGCATTAGCTACCCTCCAGTCTTCCCAACTTCACCAGTAGCTAAAGATGAAGCAAAAATATCTAAAAGGCTACAATCTGCAATCTCTGTTATCTCTTCTGGCTGGAGGAACTGTTCCTCTTTCTTGTTAACTCCTGAGCAACTGGTTTTCCACTGATCCTTGCATTGGCAAGTAGACTTAGAACTTTACAAGTGATTGCCAAGGAGAATGCATCATTTAAATGATGAATGACAAGTATGCACTATTCAATAATTAGATGAATCATTCTTATTTCGATTATAACAATTGGTGATAATTAGTTTTTAAGTCCTTGTGAGGCATTTCAGTTCTCTTCCTGTACTCTGTCTCCATGGGCGCTGAAATTGAATTCTGGGTTTAGTTAGCTTTGAATATTGACCCTGACGATTTGACAAATCTATATTGGCTGCCCCTGCATTTTTCCTATGGTTTACAGAAGGCCTGATTCATTTAATGTTTATTATCTTCCGTTTTCCTTTCGCTCTTCCACTACTATCTGATTGATCATTACACTCCCAGTTCCTAGCTCTCTGCAGATTATTTGTAAAAGATTTTCCCGCATTGAAGGTTCTATGGCTCATAACAATCTGCTATGGTAACATTTCGTTCTTCCTTACAGGACCTTTTATTACGTGGGACACCATTCTTAAATTCTCCCACTAAAATTTTATTTCATAAGTTTTTTTTAAGTTTTCTAAAGTTTAGGAATCTTACCCAGTAATCAAAAGTGATGTGTTTCCCAGATGAGGAAAAATTTCCTCACTCAAAGGGCAACGAACCCATGAAAGTCTTTATTTCAGAAGGCTGTGGAGGACAAGCCACCAAATATATTCAAGAATAAGACCAATCATTTTTTAGATTTTAAAGGCATCAGGAGGTCTGGAGATAAAGCGGGAATATGACTTTGAGATACAGGATCATATTGAATGGCAAAGCAGGCTTGAAGGACTTATTGGCCTACTCTTGCTCCTAGTTTTTATGTTTCTATGTTTCTGTCTTTCCTGGTAGCTACAGACAGACTGTTTTCAAGAGTTTGGAGATTTCTGGTGGTATTTACACCTCCAACACTAACTCCTGTGCATTTAAAATGAAAGCCTTTGTTTCTTCATAATCCAGAAAGCATGGAATAAGTTCTGTGAGTCCTTTCAACCAATTGACCCTGTAAGAAATAAAGGTTTTTTTTTTCTGTTTGTTCAACAGAAATGAAAAAGACTTCAACTTGTACTTCAATGAGTTTGGCACAAAACATGAATGCTTCAGGAAACGAATGTTCTGTACTGAATTTGAATTTCAAATTCTAGTGGTACGTACGCTATCCAAACATAGTTTTGCAATTTCCAGTTTAATCTGCCAAATTTCCATCTTCTATTGCAATTCCACTTTTTCTTCATTTCTCACTCCTTTTTTCCTTCCCTTTGATCTTTTTCTCATTGGTATTCTAATTCCACCTTTTATCTTTCAATGTCCTTACCTGTTTCAATTCATACAAACATATGAAGATAAGAAATAAAAGTAGAGGTAGGCCATTTGCCCTCTTGAACGTGCTTTGCCTTCAGTAAGATCATGACTGATCTGTTTATGCTTTGAATTCCAAATTCCATCTAATCCAAGATTCTCTTATCCAACAATAATAGAATCCCTACATGCAGGGAGAGGCCATTTAGCCCATCAAGCCTGCACTGACCCCTCCAAATATCATCCCAGACAGACCCACTCCCCAACCCTATCCCCAAAGCCTCACATTTTACTATGGCAAATCCACGTAGCCTTCACATCCCTAGACACTACTGGGCTGTTTTTAGCATGGGCAATCTACCTAACTTGCACATTTTGGGACGGTGGGAGGAGACCAGAGCACCTGGCAGACGCCCATGCAGACAAGGAGGGATCCACATCATCACCCAATATGACTTTCTTTGCACAAATTCCCTACAATTGCAATTTTCCTCTGTTCCTCTTTCTCTTCCACCCCCTTATTGAAGCTATTACTGAGATGTTTTTGCATGCTCTGCGCTGAAGGTTAAAGCAATATATTTCATTTCCATTTCCTTACTTTCAGCTATTAAATGCCTCTACTCACCCTCTAAAAGACCAACACTTACGTTAGTCACTCTTTTCCTCTTTAAATAAATATAGAAACTGTTGCTATCTGGCTAGCAACCTCTCATTCCTTAATTTCTTTCTCCTCTTTAACTTTTTAGACATTCTATATTGCTATTTTCTGACCAATCATCTGTCCTGCCACCACTTTTTCAGTTATCTGATTTTCTCCCTTAAATTTCATTCTTTCTCTGACTTCTTTATTTAATCCCATCAGGTGGATCCTCCCTTTAGAATTTTTCTTATAATGGGAATATATTTATTCTGATTGCTCTGAAATATAAATTCTAGCTAAAAAATCTTGAAAGAAATGTCCATACTACAGAGGAGTAGGTGATGGACATTTCAAAATGCACAAAGGTGGATAAATCCCTGGGACCTGATCAGATGTTCCCTAGAACTCTGTGTGAAGCAAAGGAAGTGATTGTTGGGCCCCTTGCTAAGATATTTATGTCATTGATAGCCACAAGTGAGGTGCCAGAAGACTGGAGATTGGTTAACGTAGTGCCACTATTTAAGAATAGGTGATAAGGAAAAGCCAGAGAACTATAGATCGGTGAGCCTGATATCAGTGGCGGGCGAGTTATTGGTGGGGATCCTGACGGCCAGGATTTACATGTATTTGTATAGGCAAGGACTGATTACTGATAGTCAATACGGCTTTGTGTATGGGAAATTGTGTCTCACGAATTTGATTGAGTTCTTTGAATAAGTAACAAAGAGGATTGATGAAGACAGAGTGGTGAACATGATCTATATGGATTTCAGTAAGGCGTTTGACAAGGTTTCACATGGTACACTGGTCAGCAAGTTTAGATCACGTGGAATACAGGAATAACTAGCCAGCTGGATACAAAATTGGCTCGAAGGTAGGAAATAGAGGGTGGTGGTGGAGAGTAGCTTTTCAGACTAGAGCCCTGTGATCAGCAGAGTGCTACAAGGATCTTTGCTGGTTCCATTCCTTTTTCTCATTTATATAAATTATTTGGATATGAACATAGAGGATATAGTTAGTAGGTTTGCAGATGATACCAAATCGATGATGTAGTGGACAGCGAACAAGATTACAGTGGGTCATTCATGAGAAAGACTAATGGACCGAGGAGGGGCAGATGGAGTTTAATATAGATAAATGTGAAGTGCTGCATTTTGGAAAGGCAAATCAGGGCAGAACTTATATACTTAATGGTAAGGTCCTGGGAAATGTTGCTGAAAAAAGAGACCTCAGACTGCAGGTTCACAGTTTCTTGAAAGTGGTGTTGCAGGTAAACAGGACAGTAAAGATGGCGTTTGGTATGCTTGCCTTTATTGTTCAGTGCATTGTGTATAGGGGTTGGGAGATCATGTTGCACTGTACAGGACATTGGTTAGGCTACTTTTGGAATACTGCATTCAATTCTAATCTCGCTGTTTAGGAAAGATGTTATGAAACTTGAAAGGGTTCAGAACATATTTACAAGGATGTTGCCAGGGTTGGATGGCTTGAGCAATAGGGATGGGCTGAATAAGCTGGAGCTATTTTCCCTGGAGTGTCGGAGGCTGAGGGGTGACCTTATAGAGTTAATAAAATCAAGAGGAGCATGGATAGGGTGAATAGCCAATGCCTTTTCTCCAGGGAGAGGAGTCCAAAACTAGAGAGCACAAAATTAGGCTGAGAGAGGAAAGATCTAAAAGGGACCTAAGGGGTAACTTTTTCACGCAGAGGGTGGTGCGTAAACAGAAGGAGCTGCCAGAAGAAGTGGTGGAGCCTGGTACAATTGCAACATTTAAAAAGCATCTGCATGGGTACATAAATAAGAGGGGTTTAGAGGGATATGGGCCCAAAGCTGGAAAATGGGACTCAATTAATTTAGGATATCTAACCGATAAGGACAAGTCAGACTGAACAGTCTGTTTCCATGCTGTACAACTGTATGACTCTATAACCACAATTAGTTTCTGATTCTTGCTTTTTTTCCTCTTTCTCTGGTCCAATAACAAAGTGATTAGCTACAGTTTCGTTGAATTTGGCTTTTTTTGCTTTATTTGTGGTTTTATGTATATCAGCTGGCCAACAACTCTTAGTTCTCTAATTTTTTTCAAAAAGCAGTCCCAAGTTACTTTAACTCTGATCTGTAAAGGTTTCAAGTTCAATGTGGCTATCCCAAAAGCTTAGGATGGTTCAAGGTGGAAGGGTAGATTAAAAAGGTATGTTCCTGTTTCCTGCAGCTCATGAGTTTCCTGCAGCTCACAGAACATGAGTTCCGGCATGTGTGTTGTGGGACATCTATTCATGCTGGAGAGGAACTCGCAGTGGCAAGGGGCAGAACAAGTTTTCATGCTCCATAGAAGTACCAAGAAGGTGGTTTTACATTGTCAATTTGAGGAGCTAGGTACCAAATTATGAAGCAGAATCTCAAAAGTCATAATCTCTGGTTTATTAGCTGAGCCATGTGCAAATTAGCATTGGACAAATCAGATTAGATAGATTAATAAATGGTTTTGATGATTATGATTTACCCAGATTCCACTCCCCCTTTTATTTCCTGATTTAGTGCTCCTTCTGAGATGTTACTTGAATCCTCTATAATAAAGACTGATGTGATATATCTGTTCAATATATCCACCATTTCCTTATCTGCCATTATTACTTTTCCAGTTTCATGTCCATATGAATGTTCACTTTGTCAAGTCTACTTTTATTAAGATTCATAGAAACTCTTATTATGTGCACATACATTTCTGGCCAGCTTTCTCTCATGCTTTATTATTCTCACCATACTAATCTTTTGTCACTCTTTGCTGTTTTAAATATTTTCCCCGGTTGTCTGCCCTGTCACCTGTTCATGCACAGTTACACATATTTTTTAGAAAGAAAACAGAAATTGTTGGAAAAGCTCAGCACATCTGGTAGCATCTATGGAAAGAGATCAGAGTTAACATTTTGGGTAGAATGACTGTTCCATGGAACTTTTTTTTCATTCAGTTTGATACTATCTTTATCATTTCTAGTTAACCTGGGGATATGGGTCTGTCCCTTCCTTACTCAGTGGAATGTATCTAATGTATTCTAAAGTATCATCCTAAATGTCTGCCACTGCATTTCTATTGATCTGTGCTTTAACCTAACTTGCCAATTCACTTCAACTAGTTCTACATTCATGTCCTCATAATTGTTCTTATAAAACACATCTTGTTTTGGACAAGCAAGTGTTGGGGTTAAAAGGAGAAGAATTATCCCATTATCTCTCTCCTGTCCATAGTACACTGGATCTCAAGTCTGCATCGACTACTATATGTTGACAAATACATAAATACCTAAGTGAAGATTTTAAAACTGGTTACTGGAACTGGATACTACTAAAGGAAAAGTCAAATCAGTCAGATTCCTCATTGCTTCAAGGCTTCCAGTTCCAAGGTTTGATGTTCTGTCAGATCAAACCACCTGCAGCCCTCATACACACAAGCTGAAAGAATCTCAAACAAAAATAGATGCTGGAAAAGCTCAGCATGTCTGGTAGCATCTGTGAAGAGAAATCAGAGTTAACTTTGTGGATCCAGTGACTCTTCCTCTGAACCAATGGTAGCGAGGGAAATGTCAGTTTATATGCACAAGGTGGGGTGGGATGAGAGGGTAACGAGTAAATGATAGTTGGGGATAGAGCCCAGATAGAGAGAAGAACAGTCGGACAAAGGAGTAGATAACGATCTGTCTAGGAGAGTGAATAGCTGTTGATGGAGACTGTTAATGACTAACAATAGGTGGTACGGAGTGGTAGACTCCATATGATAACAGGGCCTGGTGTATGAGGTTAGGGGCAAGAACATGGGAGAGTGCAGATCCTAAAATTATTGAACTTGATATGGAGTCCGGAGGTCTGCAGGGTCCCCAAGCGGAAAATGAGGTGCTGTTCTTCCAGCTTGCACTGAGCCAAATGGAACTTTGCCATAAGCCTGAAACAGAGATATTAACAGCAAACAGAATGGTGTGTTAAAGTCGCAGACCACTGGAACCTTAGGGTCTTTTTTGTGGGCAGAACATATGTGTTCTGAGAAGCGGTCATCCAGTCTACGATTTGTTTCCCTAATGTAGAGGAGGCCACAATGTGAGCAGCAAATGCAATAGACTAGATTGTGCGAAGTACAGGTAAGGTGCTGCTTCACCTGGAATGTACATTTGGGCCCTTGGATACCGGGGAGGGAGATGGTAAATGGGCAGGTGTTACATCTTCGCCAGTGCTGTAGGTGGCATGGGGCTGTGGAGTGCTGTTGGGAGTGAAGGAAGAGTGGACCAGGGTGTCCCAGAAAGAATGGTCCCTGTGGGTTGCGGACAGGTGCGGGGAAGGGAATATGTATCAGGTGGTGGCGTCTCACTTGGGGTGGCAGAAATGGCGCCGGTGATCTTCTGGATGTGGATACTGGTGGGATGGTAGGTAAGGATAAGGTGAACCCTATCGCTGTCGCTGAAGGGAAGGAGGTACTGAGGATGTCCGGGGGATGGGTCAAACTGGGTTGAGAGCCCTGTCGACAACGATGCTGGGCAAGACTCAGTTGAGGAAGAAGGTGGACATTTCAGAGGCACTCTTGTCAAAGTTGGCCTCATCGGAACATATGCGATAGAGACAGAGGAACTAGGAAAATGGAATGACGTCTTTACAGGAAGCAGGGTACAAGGATGTATAGTCCAGTTAGCTGTGGGATTTGGTGGGTTTATAGTGAATATTAGTGGCAGGTTTATCCCCAGAAAATGGAAACAGACATGTCGAGAAAGGGAAGGAAGGAGTTATAGATAGACCATGTAAAAGTGAGAGAAGGGTAGAAATTGGGTGCGAAATCAATTAACATTTCCACTTCCAGACAAGAGAGGGAAGTAGCATCGATGATATAGTCAATATATTGGAGAAAGAGTCGTGGGTGGGAGCCAGAATAAGACTGGAACAAGGAATGTTTCACATACCCTGCAAAGAGACTGGCATAACTGGGGTCCATGCGCGTACCATGGCCACCCTTCTGACCTGAAGGAAATGAGAGGAGTTGAAAGAGAAGTTGTTCAGGGTGAGGACGAGCTCAGCCAAGAAAAGGAGGGTAATAGTGGATGGTTTTTGCTCCAGGGAAGAAGCAGAGTGCTCTGAGATCATCCTGATGGGTGATGGCTATCTAATGGGGTTGTTTGTCTATGGTAAAGAGGACATGGCTGGAGCCTGCAAACTGGAAATTTCAAAACTGTTGTAAAGAATCAGAGGAATCACGAATGTTAGTGGGCATTGACTGGACCAGAGGAGAAAAGACCAAGTCAGGGTAGGTCTCAAATCTGTTGTACATTTGCAAAGGCTGAGGTTTCTGCGTTCCTGCCCTCTAGGCCCCTTACCTGCTTCACTTGCTTTCACACTTTCCAGACCCTGAAGATTGAATAAATCAAATGATCAAACCTAACAGGTTTGCCTGCCCCTGGTACCGGTAAATCTTTTCTGCAGCTGCCCCACCACTAACACCAATACCACTGAGCCCCAACCCTCACCCCATGGATGGAATACAATGTCTGTAATTCAGCTTCCAGTTTATAGTCAAAGCTTGAGTCTCAAACATGTGCTCTAGGTGTGTTTACTCTGAACCAAAATGGCACCAAGAACTCTTATATGCTGCAACTGTGGAACAACTCCTGTCCTTTCAACCTTGATGCATTCTAAGGAGCTACTTAATTATTTTATTCAATTATGTATTTGCTAATATGTTTATATATTTGCCTTTTTAGCCTTACCACCAGCTGTTTTAAGAATAGAACAAACTTTAATCATTTATCAGATAACTACCAAATAAAAAGCTTCTTCTCTTTCAGCAAAAATCAATCCTTGTGACATAAAAAAGCTTTAGGAAAGTAAGAATGTAAGTAATCTACTCCTATTCTTACTCTTCTAGTGTTAACTCTCTTAATCACCTAGCTCCGGCACTCTATTGTAAGCTGCACCATTACAGGTGCTTTTATTTTGAAAACTTCAGATTTATCTTTCAGTTCATGCAAGATCTATTTCACTTTTGACATCTAAAATTCTCAACCATCTCAAGGGCTTGCCTGTCTGCTCTTCTTGGACAGGAACAGTTTCAAAGTGTATCTGCTTTCTGTTCAAAATGTGCTCAATCATCAGTTTGAAAGATAAATGTGTCTACATGCTGCAGAGTCAGTTTTTGAAGGCTAATAAGATTCATTGTTCTCCACTCAAGAATCACAAGCTATTTTTGACGCTCGTCTCAACTCATCTTTGTGAATCCACCTTTTCTGCAGTATCAGTCACAGACGTGGTTATAGAATTGTGATACACTTTGCACAAAACCTTCTGCCCAGTTCCAGAGATTGATGAAAGGAAAACGTGGAAAGTGTTGTGATGAGCATTTAAATTTTGCATCATGCAGCACCACAAAAGGTAGTACAGTGGCTCAGTGGGTAGCACTGCTGCCTCACAGTACCAGGGACCCATGTTCAATTCCATCCTCGGGCGACTGTCTGTGTGGAGTTTGCACATTATCCCCATGTCTGTGTGGGTTTCCTGTGGGCGCTCCAGTTTTCTCCCACTGTCTAAAGATGTGCAGGATAGGTTGATTGGACATGTTAAATTGCTCATCCCGCCCAGGGATGTGCAGACTAGGTCACGAGAAATATAATCCAATCTGATATTTTAAGGGCCAGGAATCTTCCAATCTCCTACGTGAACACACTAAATGACTGGACTTGCATAGCTCTCTGAGGTACAAAATTACAAAGATTCGCCATCCTCTCAGTGAAGTTCCTCTTCATCTCAGTCCTAAATGGCTTACCTCCAATTTCATTGTTTGTTCTAGACACCCCAGCTAGAGGAAACATCCTTTCTGCATCCAGCTTTTTGAGCCCTGTAACAACTTTGTATTCTACATGAGATCAGCTTTCATTCTTCTTAACTGTAGAGACTATGGGCTCAATCTCTTCACAATCTCCTCTTAGGAAAATCTGGCCATCCCAAGGATCGATCTGGTTATCTTCTGTTTCACTCCCTCCAAAGCAGATATATTCTTCTTTAGATAAGGATACAAATATTGCACACAGTGCACCAGGTACAGTATTGCAAAGACTCTACACAAATGATGCAAGGCATCTTTATTCCTGTCTTCAGATTTACTTACTAGAATTGTCAACAAACTATTTGCCTTCTTACTTTCTTGCTGCACCTGCATGTTAGTTTCAAGCAACTTTTGCATATGGACACCAAGATCCCTTTTGACATCAACATTTTTCAATCTTTCACCATTTAAGAAATACTCTGCATTTCTTTCTTGTCTACCCAAGGGGTAACTTCATATTCCTCTTTATCATACTCCATCTGCTCATATACTTTCCCACTCACTGCGCCTATCTAAACTCCCTTGAAGCTTATTGTGGAGTATATTGAAAATTGTGTGATTAAGCTGCAGCATAACAAGGGTTAGGACTACAAATGGTAATACAAAGAGCTGACCTGCAGATGGCCTCAAAATGAACAGAATCGGCGTACGTGACAAACTGTTGCCTAGGTCTTGTAGTTAGGGTGAGGGGAATGGTTTTCATGAACTTATTGTAGTATGCCAATGAAAGATATCATGGAATAGGTTACCAGGATCAAGTAAGAAAACGTATAAAGAGCATGATAAAAGTTGTTGCATCAGAGTTCTCAACTGAACCACGTAATCGACAAATAAGAATCAATAAAGCCAGATATCTGAAAAGAATGCAGACTCGTTCTTTATTTCTTAGGAATCGAACAACTTGGCATAGTCAGCAGGATTGCAAAGATGAATGTTGGAACACTGAAGACTCCCTACAGCATATTGGCATCCAGAGGTAAGGACTCCCTCTTGCTTATAAAAGTCCTTGGGTGATAGTGAAAACTCAGACCCCCTCTGTCTAATGCGATCCGTAACCTGTCTGAAATCTCCAACTTGAGCTCATATTATTTACAGACATCTATACTCAGCAGAAAGAGAGTGCAATCTCTGGCCTAAGGCTCATTGAGTCCCGTTGGCTCGAAGTCCACATAAATATCCAGTAACAATCCTCCACATGATACTCAAATTTGCAGACTGGTGTACGACTCGAGGTCCCCTAATAGACGTCTAACTCGGCAGAGAAAATAATATCTCTGGCCCCACCCCCCCCTCCCCCGGCTATATGATTAGCCTAAAACTTAAGACCCCTTGAAACTGATAACCATAGGAAATAATGGCAGGAGAAAAGAAACAAGAAATCCCTACAACAGCAAAAGAAGGGCAGGCCCCATCTGATATTTCTGCAGATGAAATTCTCCAAAAATTAAAGGAATACATTGAGCAACAATTTGACCTCTCGAAAACTTTGATAGAATTCCATGGGAGGTATGGAACCTCCATGGGACAATACACCCTGAATGATATTAATTGTGTTTGAGATAAAACCACTCAACTAAAAGATAAAGAATGCATTCGCTGGTCTCTCTAATACAATAATTTGGACAATGACAAGAGACCATAGAAAGAACTAACCATAACTGGGAAGTTAACAATTTAAAAGATCAACTAAAAGCTGTCTGTGAAGAATTTAAACTAGCAAAACAAAAATTAACAAAGAAAGACAACAGCCAATTGTCGGAAGACCCTTCGACCTTACCTGGCCCGAGTAATCTGATTAAATCTCTTTAACCATCCTTGACATCCCTACAAGATAAAGTATGAATCCTGGAAAGAGGGGGTGAACTGCTTAGTTTCAGTTCCGAGTTTAGTGATTTTGGGGAAGGAAATGAAATATCATGGTTGCGACCTCTAGGGGTAAGCCGGAAATGGCATGGGAAGGAGAAAAGTAACAATGGTGATACAAAATATAGGTATTCACAATGGATGACACATAAGCCCGCAAATTCCAAACTTATGAAAAGACAGTCCAAAGAACTATCTCACCCAAAAAGGGAAATATGAAAACATGGGATGAACTGGAAAAGCTTAAAAATATATATAGTTGCATTCTTTGGATGGAGTACAGGTATTGTCTATTATGATAAAAGTTGGGCTGCAGTCAGAAATTGGCTGAAGGGCTATAGTCTTGCTAGGACAGACGAGCGTAAGATTACGGCATGTCAGCAGAAGGGAAATGAGGAAGTGAGAGACTATTCAGAGAGATTCATGATGGTTTGGATGGAACATTCTGGTCTTGTGGTATACAAGGACCCAGAAGGAATTGACCTTAATAATTTAGCACCCTTGAAAACTGCCGTTGTTGTGGCACTGAAACCTGAATTGGCTAAAATGTTGAAAGTCACGATCCCTGATTGGGAAACCAACTGCAAAACATATGGTGAACTCGTTGATGGGTCTAACCGCTTTGAAAGAAATATGGAGTCAAAGCTTAGAACTGTCCAGGATACAGTGGTGGTTCCAGTAATACAGACAGATAAACGCCCAGGTAAATGTCACAACTGTGGGCAAGAAGGACATTGGGCAAAGACCTGTAGAGTTAAGACGAAGGTTGCAAGTCGTTCTAAGCCTGCTCCGAGACAGGAATCTTACCCCATCTGCAACTAAACGGACATCACTGGAAAGCATTAAGGGCATGTCCCCTGGCACTTTGGAAGATCCAATTCAAGAGCGAACTATACGGTAAATGGAAAAGCCCTGGGTAAAATTGATGTACAGAGAGACCTGGGTGTTCAGGTCCATTATACCCTGAAGGTGGCAATGCAGGTCAATAGAGTGGTCAAGAAGGTATACGGCATGCTTTCATTCATCGGACGAGGTATTGAGTACAAGAGTTGGCAGGTCATGTTACAGTTGTATAGGACTTTGGTTCGACCACATTTGGAATACTGCGTACAGTCCTGGTCACCACATTACCAAAAGGATGTGGATGCTTTGGAGATGGTGCAGAGGAGGTTCACCAGGATGTTGTCTGGTATGAACGTGCTAGCTGTGAAGAGAGGTTGAGTAGATTAGGATTATTTACATCAGAAAAATGGAGGTAGAGGGGGGACCTGATTGAGGTCTACAAAATCATGAGAAGTATAGACAGGGTGGATAGCAAGAAGTTTCTTCCCAGAGTGGGGGACTCAGTTACTAGGGGTCATGATTTCAAAGTGAGAGGGGAAAAGTTTACGGGAGATATGCGTGGAAAGTTCTTTACGCAGAGGGTGGTGGGTGCCTGGAACGTGTTGCCAGCGGAGGTGGTAGAGACGGACACGATAGCGTCATTTAAGATGTATCTAGACAGATACATGAATGGGCAGGGAGCAGAGGGCTACAGATCCTTGGAAAATAGGCAACAGGTTTAGATAGAGGATCTGGATTGGCGCAGGCTTGGAGGGCCGAAGGACCTGTTCCTGTGCTGTAATTTTCTTTGTTCTTTATTCTTTGAACAGCAGAAGGCACTCCTGGTTATGACAAAAAACTAGAGGAGTGCCCCCACACTGTTGCATCCCCTCATGAATGATATTACTTGATAAATGGGGTGGGTGACAAGGAAATCGATTATCTCTAAGACACTGCTGCTGAATTATGTTTGCCTTTGATTAACTGACATACTCTGCCCTTTGATAGTGAACAGAGGACTGCAGTCAGAGTAGGGAGAAGGGGATAAACTCTTAAGAAAACAAAACCATTGCCAATACTATTAGGACCACATGAAATTCTGGCATCTGTTGTGGTTTGGACCTATGCAACAGTCTTTATTGGGCATGGATGCCTTTACCCAGATAAATATGTCATTGCTCTTTGAGAATGGTCATGTTACACGATCAATTTGACATCTGAAAAAGGAGGAATGACACAATCATCTGATTTGGGCAAAAGAATGTTTGTGGCCTGTTGCAAATGATACCAGCCACTTTTACCGAAATTATCCCATCATGCAGTAAACAATACTCCAATAGTCCAGCCTCTATTGTTGGTATCTTGCCTGTTATTAGGTGATTAAAACAACAAGGCGTCCTAGTTAAAATTTATAGTACATCTAATAGTCCAATGTGGTCAGTCAAAAAGCCAAACAGGATCTGGCATTTGATGGTGGACAATAGGAAAGCAAATCAATGTCTTGATCAGAAAGGGTCCTTGGTTGCAGACCCCTCCACCCTTTTTAATGCCCTCTCACCTGACCATAAGTACTTTTCAGTATTAGACATGTCCATTGGATTTTGGTCAGTCTCTCATGCCCCTGATGTACCATCTTTACCATGCAACAGCAGCAGTATAATTGGACACGTGTGCTGCAGGGTTTCCACATTAGCCCTACTTTCTACCACATGGTCTTGCAGAATCATTTGTGGCAATTGCCTTCAATGGTATCAATGGTGATCCAATGTGTGAATGATATGCGGGCAGTGTTCTAGACAGAAGAGCAACATAGGAAGATCTGTACATTCACCTTGACCATTTACATTCCTGTGGGCATAAGGCTAATTTTAAAAAGGTGCAAATTGCCCAAGAAGTAGTGGTATACCTGTGACAGAAGGTCCGATAGAACTGCTGCCATATGCACAGCCAAAGAGACTACTACTATTCACAAACTTACATCTTTTCTGGTCCTCTGCAATTTTGAGCAAAACTAGATTGACGGGTATACACAGTTAGCTCAGCCGTTAAATGATCTCTTGAAGGGAAAGTGGGAATCAAAGGAAACTGTCAATTTCACTCCAGAACAGTGTTCCAACTTCCAGCAATTAAAGATGGCTCTGTGCTCCAGCTTTGGGTATCCCTGAAAATGGGAAACTGTGTAGTCTCTATGTTGCATGAGAAGGATAACTACGTGACGGCCATACTTATGCAAGAACACGGTGACCAACAGTGACCAATTGGCTACTACTCGGCTCGATTGGACACAGTGGCCCTGCGTTGGGGTAGCTGCTTGAGGGCTGTGGAGGCTATGTGTAGAGCTGTGATGGCCACTGCCCCCATTGTACTTGATCAGAAGTTGATTCTTAAGTGTCCTCACACAGTCCACGCATGTTGTCTATGAACAAGTTTCTCAGTTGACAGCATGATGATGGACTCATTGAACAGCTGTTTTAGAAGCCCCCAACCTCCACCTTGTTTGCGATCTTGATTTCAGGGGAGCAAAAGCAGGCAGGGGAAGAGACTAGTGAAGATGGAGAAGAACATGATTGTGTGAAAATTTTGCAGCAATTAGATGAAGCAGCTTAGGCAGCAGAAGAGCCCTTGCAAAATCCGAACTTTTTCCTCTTTGTGGGTGGATCCTCATTCATTGAGAAAGGCATCCAAAAAGTGGACTGGGCTGCTATCAGCCTATATGATGTGATAGCACAATGAAGTTTGCCTACAGGCACTTCAGTTCAGCAAGCGGAATTACATATGCTCACAGAAGCCTGCAAAATAGCAGAAGTAAAGCAACAAACATTTACACAGAGTCTCATTATGTGTTTGGAATTGCCCATGATTTTGCACCATTCTGCCAAAAAAGGGAATTCTTCACAGCAGCATGAACATCGATCCGAAACAGGGATGAAGTATGTGATCTCCTAGAGGTCATACAACTGTCACAGGAAGTCTCAATTTTGAAGACTAGAGAAGATACTGTAGAAGCACAAGACAATGCCTTGGCAGACAAAGCAGCCAAAAATACAACCTGTCAAGGTAACCATCTGATTACATCAATAGAACCTAAATTACAAGCCCTTATGACCAAACTACAAGATTTAAAGACAATGCAATAACAATGCTCTTGAGAGGAGAAGTGGGCGTGGATTAAAGCAGGAATTAAACTAAGCAAGGATGGCATCTAGAGACAAAGAGACACAGATAAACCAGTTGCACCACAAGCATTAATGCTTTTCTTTGGCAGAACAAATCCACTTATGGGGACATCTGGGCCCTCTACAAATGATGGCTAGATTCCAGAAGAGCTGGTGGGGGAGAGGTTTTAAGAAATATGCATAACTGGTAACAGACCATTGTGTCATGTGTCGAACAATCCTGGACCACCAAAGCAATGCCACAATTAAGATCTCCTGCACCTGCAGAACCCTTCCAACGTCTACAGGTAGTCACGATATAATTCCCAGGTACTCAGGTATAAGTGACGAAGGTACATAAAGAGCCACTGAGTGCCAAGTGAGATGGCCCATATCAAGTCCTGCTCACAACAACATCAACTGTCAAGGTACAAGGCAAGAAATCATGGATTCATGCCTCTCACATTAAGAGAACCATTGTCCCTGATCCATCATGAAGATGCTGTTACTTTTTGGACTTATAACTATACTGATCCCCTTTGAAGCATAAGGATTTGTTGTAAAATGTGAGCTCAATGTAAATACCTTTTTATATATGTCTTACACTTATGTCAAGTGTACTACCGTCTCCAGCTGTTGGGTCTACTCACATATTCCCATACATTCAAAGGGCAGTATCCCTTCCTTTTAATGCATATGAGATGGCAGAATGGGTGTCTTGCCATAACAAATCCCTAATGGCTGGTGTTCAGATGGCTGTCACATGTTCTGCAGAGAATGGGTTCTATAGGGTGGACATCAAAGGCACCTGAGATAAGTGGGAATCAGCAGGGTGCAGCTTTTCGGCTTTTGAAGTTTGGTGTCATCCCCAATTTAATACCTCCCATGCACCACCATTTGTTGCCCTTATCAACACATCAAAGGTAGGAACATAGAACATAGAACAGTACAGCACAGTACAGGCCCTTCGGCCCACCGCTACCTTATACTATCATCCATATGCCTATCTAATAGCCCTAATAGCCTTAAATGCCCCTAATGAGGCCGACTCTACAACCCTCTCTGGCAATGCAATCCACGCCCCGACCACTCTCTGAGCAAAGAACCTACCTCTGACGTCTCCCCGATATCTACCTCCTTTCACTTTAAAACTATGTCCCCTCGTAAAAGCTACCTCCACGCTAGGAAAAAGTCTCTGGCTGTCTACTCTACCTATACCTCTGATCATCTTGTACACTTCAATCAAGTCACCTCTCATCCTTCGTTGTTCTAAAGAGAAAAGCCCTATCTCTCTCAACCTTTCCTCGTAAGATCTCCCCTCCATTCCAGGCAACATCCTGGTAAATGTCCTCTGCACCTTTTCTAACGCTTCCACATCTTTCCTGTAATGAGGTGACCAGAAGAATAGTTGTCTTTATTTGCCTCACTAAGCCTGAGCCTGGGGTTGGTCTGCAAATTAGAGTAATTGCAACCAATATTTTTACATTTCTCCTGATGCTTGGCCTCCATCTAAACTTAAATTCAGTAAGTTCTTGTCAGCAGGAACTTGTGACCATGTCTGGTTTTCTGACTATATAACTCGGTTTGTCCCATACAATGGCATGTATTTTGCTTGTGGACACAAAGCATATGCCTGGTTGCCCACCTCATGGACAAGCTCCAATTACCTTGCTTTTATGGTCCCATTTATGTGCTACACTTATGACATGTCTGAAATCCACTCCAGAGTGCTTAGACACTCCATAGCTGAGCCAGAGAGGTTCTGGATGATTGTATTTCCTTGGTATGGAGCAGGTAGAAATTCCAGGAAGATTACTAATTTAGCAGCTATCCTAGAACAGATAGTCGATGACACCTCTCAGGCCTTTGATAAGATTACTGCTGAAATGGTTGCCTTGCGAGCCACTGCTTTGTAGAATCACATGGCTCTAGACTGGATCTGAGCCAAGAAAGGTGGCACCTGTGCCCTTATAGGTCAAGAATGTTGCACCATTCTTGCAACTCTGAGGAAGTCACCAACTTGGCTGACTATATCCATAAGGAAATAGACAAACTTATGCAGCCCCTGCCTTCTACTTTGAGCAGATGGACTACCAGTTGGTTAGGACCATTGGGTACGTAACTAATTCAGGAAATTATACATTTTATTGTTGTGATTTTTATTTTGTATTTCTTTTTTATGCTTCTTAAATGTTGTATTCAGCAAATGCTAAAGCCTAACATTCTGTATTTTACTGTTCTTCGATACTCCAGGCGAACTACATATCATTATTAGTTTGCTTTGCTTGTGTAATTCTGTTTGGGAAGAATCTAAAGGGTCAGTTGTGGAGTATATTGAAAATTGTTTGATTAAGCTACAGCATAACAAGTGTTAGGATTACAAATGCTATTGCAAAGAGCTGACTTGCGGATACCCTCCAAACGAACAGAATTGGTTCAAAACAGATAAGGAGTACGTGACAACAAATTGTTGCCTAGGTGTTGTAGTTATGGTGTGGGAAATAGTTGCCATGAATTTACAGTAGTACATCAAGGAAAGATATTGCAGAATAGATTAACGGAAGATACTGACCATTACTTGTGATTTCAGGAGGATCAAGTAATAAAATGTATGAAGAGCATGATAATAGCTGTTGCAGCAGAATTCTCAACAGGCAACCATGCAATCGACATATAAGAAGGAAAAAAGCCAGATATTTGAAAAGATTGCTGACTTTTCCTTATTCCTCTGGAACCTAACACTTATCAATGTCTGAATTAGGAACAAGGGGAGGTTACTTGTATTGTAGACACCTAGTACTTGCAAGGGTTAACAGTTATCACAAGTAAAGCTCCACCCATCAGGATATGAAGGCTTGCTCCTGGATGGGCGAAAGATGTGTCCTATGAATTGTCTTTGTTTTTGCCAGAATTGCAGACAGCTCCTGAGTGATTGTTTGCAACGTTACCAGCATGTATGCTAGAGTAATAATGTGTGTCTACTTTAAACTAAGTCTGATGTGTCACTAGATAGAATTATGTATCTTATTTGTAATGTAACCAACTACAATGTCGTGTATAATAAAGGATGTCTTGCTGCATTTGTACAGGGCCTTGGTGAGACCTTACCTGGAGTATTGTGTGCAGTTTTGAACTCTTTCTCTGAGGAAGGATGTTCCAGCAATGAAGGGTGAAATAACTCCATAGTGGCCGGTATCCCATCACCAAGTCACCTTTAATTTACACAAGTCCTTGACACTGATCCAGCTCCCTCAGAGCCAGCACTCAGAGTGAACAGGGTGTCTGACACTCCTGTTCTTAACTGTCAGCAAAGGCATGCTGATTGCAACACACTAACAGCCCCAATCAAGGAATTCATGTTCCATGAACTCCACCTGGCTGACTTCATTACAATCATGACAGAGGGAATGCACGAAAGGTTAGCAGACTAATTCCTGGCATGACAGGACTGACATATGAAGAGAATAAAAGAGAAGAGAATCGCCTTTATTGTCACGTACACTCAATGAATATAAGTTTATATGCTGCCAATTATAGTCCCTACTTAAGGTACATGGTTTCCTTGGTTACAAGATTTCAATCATACAGAAATAAAAAGTCCAGCATTACAGAAATAAAAGTTCGGTACAGCAAACTATGCTGGCACCTAGATTACAATCCCCACCAGACCCTGGCTCCACACCACACAGGTAACACGCCATGCCTGGAGGCTGCTGCACGAGGCCACTGCACCATGCCAGAAGGTTGCCAAGCCATGCCTGGAGGTTACCACGTCATGCCGGGAGGCTGCTGCAGGAGACTGGGATGTCACCACACCACGCCAGGAGGCTGCCATGGGACCAGGCCAGGAGGACGCAACACCATGTGAGGAGACCGGTACAGGAGGCCGCTGTGCCCAGCGGAGGCTGGGAATCGTCACCAGAGGCTGGGAGCGGTCATTTGCCAGAGGCCGGGAATTGCCATCGGAGGCTGAGAATCGTCACTGGAGGCTGGGAGCTGAAGAGAAAGAAAAAGGAGGAGAGGAAGGGAAACAAGCATTGAAAGCAAAAAAAGAAGAAAAGAAGAGGAGACTGGATCTATAAGGACTATATTCACTGGAGTTTTGAAGAATGAAGGGGATTATTGCCCTTGGGAAATTTGATCAGCCATCAAACCACCACCAACTAAATTCTGCAGCTTCATCATACCTTCATAACTTTTGGCTGCTTCTATCATTTAGTGTTCCTGCCCTCTTCAGTTCCCTGTCATGGGAGTTTCGCAAGATTCCATTCTTTATTACCATTATTATCATACACAGAATGTCACTTCAAATCCCATCCTAGTGGTTTTCAAATTTGAATACAGTATTTAAACATCTATAAATAAAATCAGCAGACCGCAAAGCTCTTGGATCATTACAAACACTTAATTCATTCACTATTGGCCTTTGGGAAGGGAAAGGTTATGTCCTAAATCAGATTGATCTGTAAGTGATCACAGTCTCCAGCAAGCCAGTTAGTTGTATCAAAATACAACAAAAGATACATCATTCGGGTTCAAACGGACACATCATCACCTTCCCGAGGCAATTAGGGCATAGACGTTAGTCTTGCCAGAAAGCCTTATACCCTGTCACTGAATTGAGAAATGGGCAGCCACAAATCCTCCCGCTCATGGGCTTGTCTTGTTTGTGTCTTGTTTACTTTGCTCTCAGTTGAGAGGACCCATTATCACCATTCCACACTTTAGGTTATATCATTTTACATTACTATTTATCTTTCACCTCAATTAGCAATCCCTTTGTCTTTTGCACTGCACCTCCAAACCATCTGTTCCCCTTGCCCCACCTCCACCTCTTTCAAATCTATAAAATGCACCATTTTCCAACCTCTTTCTGTTCTGTAGAAGAGTCATATCAAACCCGAAGCATTGACTTAATTTCTCTGTCCACAGTTGCTCACAGGCCCGCTGAGTTTCTTCATAATTCTCTGAGTTTGTTTCCGATCTCAAGCAGCCGCACTATTTTGCTTTTAGCTAAAAAGAATTATTGGTACCAACTTTGCAACACTGAATAGCATGCATTTTAAAGTGCTTCGTTTTAGACATTTTTAAAAGAATTGTTATATCCAACACTTCCTCTGCTGTCATTCATCATTTAACACAGTATGATGCACGTGCTCAAACTCTTAGCTCAAGTGATGATATAAACCATGATCTCCTCAAGAAGTACTTTTTCCCAACAAGAACAGATGTTGTCCTCCTTCCTCAAATATCTGCACAACACAATATTGTATGGCTTAAGTCTCACTGATTCCTGACCTTTCGATAGAAGGTCAGCAGAAGATTAGCAGAAAACTATAACAAGTATTGCAAACAGCTCTTTTCTCTTTATAAGAGATAACAAGGTGTAGAGCTGGATGAACACAGCAGGCCAAGCAGCATCAGAGGAGCAGGAAGGCTGATGTTTTGGGCCTAGACCCTTCTTCTGAAGAAGGGTCTAGGCCCGAAACGTTAGC
>JAHRHZ010000009.1:45108846-45195565 GCA_024137785.1 Ginglymostoma cirratum
TCTGCAGTTCCTACTATCTCTTTTCTCTTTATGTTCCTCTAAGATTTATGCTATCGCTGGAAATCAGAGGATCCCGCAAGAAAATGACTGGTTAGCACATTAAAATGATAAACAACTGCTCTGGTCAAGGATATCACAGATGGATATTAGCTAAGGAGATGACATACATTAAAATATATGATTATGCCGTTTGACAGTGATGGAGATAGAGGAGAATTGTCAAAGTGTTTGTTTTGATAATATGCATTTATTAAAGAAATCTGAATTCTTGACAAAAATTTAATGTACTTAATTTAGTTTCATCCAGTTAAACATTCTGCAAGTTTATTTAAAGCCAGTCTGAATATGAGGAGCGTCATCTCAAACTCAACTATAGACATTCACACAATAGGCTGGATTTTTTTCAAGAGTGGCAGATTGTCTGTCCACTTCTCCATTTACATTATGTAAGAGTTCCTTAATTCTGACAGGAAATTACAATCGGGGTTCCTTAAGAAATTCTGAGCTGAGCTTCCATTCTGGCAAGTCCCTCATAGTGCTGAACAGTCGAGGGAAGACAAACCATGTACCCTTTTTCACAGAGTCAGTCGCTGTATTCTGAAATTGAAAGTTCTAGCATCACAGACAGCCACTTTAACAGCTCCCATGGAAGAGTAAGGACATAAGGAAGTGTGAGTTAGGGAGCCAAGTGAGTAGTGTGCCGAGTGGTTAGAGGTGAAGATGCCACGCTGGTTTGTGTGCCAGGGTACAAGGTGGCAGTGGAGCCAGGTAAATGATGGAGTTCCTAGAGTAGGTCAGGTTGAGCAGTATTTGGTCCAGAGGGCACGGAGGATGGTGTTAGGTCCTGGGCTGGGTGGGATGGCTGGTTCCAGCGGATGGGTGTTTTGGGTCCTGGAGTTAGAAGGAGTCTGTCAGGTCCTACATGTTTGAGTTTTGCAGGTAAAGAGGGTTTGTTATGTCTGACCATGAGGGTTGTTAGGTCCCAACCATGGGAAGTGGGGTTGTTGAACATCAGGTGTAAAGAACAGGGTGTTAGGTCCTGTGTATAGAGGGGAGGGCCCCAGGGATAGAGGTGGTGTCAGATTCTGGGGCTGGGAGGTGTCGGATTAAGGTCTTGGCGTGTAAAGGGTAATGGGAGGTGTGGTTAAAGGTGTGTGAGGTAATTATGGAGTCAGTTGACTCATTGCTGAGAAGTTAGATTCGTTTTTAATACTCTAACTTTTCTGAGTAACTGTTTACTTAACTGCAGTTGAACCTTTCAAAGTCTCCGATTTAAATGGAGACTTTTGGAAAGTTCTGATGTAGGAGAATTGCTTTGTGGAATCTTCAGTTTCCCGATGATTCCTTTGGCGTCTGATACAATGGGAAACCCCATACACAACTACCATCTACACTGGAATAATGACTGTCTGGCCATTGGAAATTCCAGACCAGTGTGCTTATTAGCTACCAGAAAATTTAATATGTCCAAAAACATCACAAATGTCAATTTCTTTTCCAAAATACACAGGACACAGCACATCTGTGATGGGAAGCAGCATTATTTTGTTTTTCTTCAATAAACCACTGGGAAATTAGCACAGAACAAGGATCAGTGCCTTTACTCACTCAGCCTTTACATAGCAAATCTGCAGAATATCAATCAATTTACCAATGAAAGTTCAGTTTCTGCTTTGCTTTGGGAAGCATTTTAACACTGGTGAGATTGTTGATGATGTGAAGCTTTACAATTGAGCAAATGCAGTTCGTTATTCACTTGGTGTAACATCCGTTGTAACATTCAGAAACTAAATTCAACATTATTTTATCAGTCTGATGAAATTTATTCAGATCAATATGGAATACTGTTTGCTTACAATGAAGATATTTCTTTTCCTAATCTCTGCCATGTCTTAATTTCCTCCAGTTGCATGTAAATTCTGACCGTCACTCCAGATCCTACTCCCCTATTAATATCTAGTCTGTGCTTGGGTCACCTTGGGCTTTCTCTCTTGCTTCTTCCATTTTCTACCATTTTGCGTCAGCAGTTTTCATTTCTCTTGAGAACTTTGCTTCCCAATTTCTTGCCCAAACCTGCACCAGTACTCTGTCTTGACTTGAAACTCTTTCAAAAACAGCACTTTGTTGCATCATTGCTATTGTTTAGGGACAGACGCGCCAACTGTCTCATCCCCTCATCTCCTCATCTCCGAATGAGCTAGGGTCTAACATCTCCAAATTGCTCCTCCATCTACTCACCCACCCACTATTGCCACTTTAGGTTGAGATCAATATTCACCACCTTGCTGTATGCTTCCCCCAGATTGTCTGTTCACTTCAAACAAGATGCTTGACACCTCAGAACCCTAATACCTGTGATCACTATGAGATTGTCTTTGACTGAAAATTTGCTCACAGGCCTTGCCCTCGTTAAAATTTTCCACCTGTCTCGCCTTTTCAGTCTCTGCAATGCCCAAGTTACTTTGGTGGCAGCATTTTCTTTATCACCAAATCATATCTTGGTCTTTCTCCCTTCTATGGCATTTCTTTCCTTCTAGATCACCTTCCTTGTTCCACTTCTATTCCTCTCTTTTAAAATTACACAACTTCTGTAATTGTGAAACCCCGGTCTGAGTTTTTCCCTGCAATGTCTTCCTAAATTTAATTCTTTTGACTCTGCACTTAGCAGTTTGTCATCCCCAATTATTTTCAGCTATATCTCATCTCCACTTGGCCTCTCTGCTCTGAACTTGCGGCCTATGCTTTTTTGGCCTCGGTCTCAAAATAAACTCTCCTACCTAAATTTAAATAGCCACCACTTCAAACGTCCTACCTCCGATTTCTTTTCTACTACTACAATCTTGATCAGTGACAAGGGAAGGTTCGCTAGGCTGATCCCAGGTATGGAGGATTTTCTTATGAGGACATGTTGCATAGATTGGGCCTGTACACATTAAAATTTAGAAGAACTAATTGTGGTCTTATTGAAACATGCGACATCCTTAGGGGGCTTGACAGTGTAGATGTGGAAAGGTTGTTCCTGGTTGGGTGCAATTCTAGAACAAGAAGGCACAATCTCAGAATAAGGGATTGTCCATTAAAGGCAGCGATGAGAAGGAATTTCTTCTCTCCGAGATGGTGAAACTGTGGAATTCCTTATTGCAGATGGTTGTCAAGGATGAGTCGATAAGTACATTCAAGGCTGAGATAGACAAATTTTCATTCAGTAAGGGAATCACGGATTATGAGGAAAAGGCACAAAAGTGGAGTCATAGGTTATCAGATCAGCCATGACGTCATTGGATAATGCAGCAGACTCAGTGGGCTGAAAGACCTACTTCAGCTCCTATATCTTATAGTCTCATGGTCAAGTGCAACTGCTCCCTGTGTCTCTTGTCCCTTCCCCATCTCCCTTCCCTCTATGTAAGGTACCAATCACAGGAAGATCAGAACAGCTGAGCAGAGGCTTCACAAAAGCAATGGGTTCTAACAAGGATCATGAAAGCAGAGAGACAGGATGAGAGGCAACAGGGAGAAATTAGCAAAGTAGAAGAAGAACATTCCAGATCTTAGGGACTGAGCAGCTGAAGGCATCATATTCAGCACTGGAGCAATAAAGAATAGTTATGCAAAACAGCAGAACTGGAGAGGTGCAGAAACCACAGGAGCTTGTACTTCAGGAGAAATATGGAGAGACTACAGAAGTGCCTTCATACCCTAATACCTTTAATCAGCATTAACCCACCTCACATAATAGCTCCTTCTTCAGCTTTGGGCCATTTATTAAAGATAGCAGCACGGTGGCTCAGTGGTTAGCACTGTTGCCTCACAGCACTAGGGACCTGGATGCAATTCCACCCTCAGGTGACTGTCTGCGTGGAGTTAGCACACTCTCCCTGTGTCTGCATGGGTATCCTCCCTTGGCCCAAAGATGTGCAGGCTGGGTGGATTGGACATGGGAAATTGCCCGTTGCGTTCAAGGATGTGTAGATTAGGTGGATTATAGGGGATGGGTCTGGGTAGGATGCTCTGTGGGTCAGTGTGGACTTGTTGGGCCAAAGGGCCTGTTTCCACATTGTAGGGATTCTATGATCTATGTAGCATATAGATCCCAGCAGTACCTCTGGTTGATTTTCCTTCATCAAGTTTGAATAAAATTGAAAACATGCAATGAAGCTTAGTTTTCAAAATAAAAAATCCTTGGTCATGAACAATGCAAATCAAATCAACAGCAAAGCATCCTCTGAGCATTGATATATATTTTTACTGTAATAGATTTTTTCCAGCCATTTTTGCTGTTAATTGAGTTTGGCTCCAGCATTCATGTATTTGGCCTGTTGAGTTAGGACCGAGATTAGCCTTCAAATGAATCTTGGTTTGGACATTGCTGAAAGTCAAGATAGATTTTTAATGATGTGATTTTTAAGAAGACTGAAATTTTGAATAAAAGCTTAAAACTAAACAGTTTCAAAAACTTGATCAGAATTTCTGTCAGCATGATTGAGCAAAATGGATTTGGCATGATGTTCTGAAACTTTAGTGTTCTTTATTATTTACTGTGCAATTTTGGACTCCTTCCAAAGTACTCCTAATAGGTTCAAATGAAGAAATATAGCACTTGAATATCTAATGTAGTAAAGGCTCTCTTAAGTATGCAGATCTTGGAGATAGCAAGGACAATTTTGGCCAAAAACTGAAAATAAGTACTAATAGATGTTTGATTCAATAAGAAATGCTTGACAGAAATGAGAAATTTAGAAGACAATTCTCAGCCTAAGTGCTGGTTATGATGATCTAAGTATGCCTGCAAGCATTTTTTAAATGATACCTTCAATTTGGCATGAAAGCACCAATTACATGTAACTTTCTGTGTAAATAGCCTGCATCCAGCAATTTCCACTACTGCTTTGTGCAAACAGAGGATGCAGGGACCTAAAGAGACGGTGCTCAGGTTCTCAGACACATCACTGAATATACTAGTGGAGGGTACAGAGTGAAGTAGGGATGTCCCTTAACTTCAGGTAAAAAAGGAGCAGCCAATGCAGTACACATAGGAAGCTGTTGCTTGGTACAGAATCAGAGGTGGTGGTAGCAGGCTAGTAGAGGATGGTGGTCAGCAGGGAGCTCTGATCCTTGGACAAGATCCAGTGGTGTAAGATGTGATGTGAATGGGAAGATAAATCCTAATCACAAGCATGCTCCTCAGTTAGGGGAGCATCAACATCAGAATGTCAATCTACTTCATCCATCCTCTGCCCTTACACGGACAGCTACAGAACCCATACTGTTGTCTCCTGCAAGAAAACTGCTTTCATCTCAGGTGCAGCTCACAGGAGTCCAGTGATGATCTTTCAGGAAAAGATTACAGAAGAAGGCTAATATGTGCAACAAAATAAATGCTTGGTCCAATGGAGAACCTAACCGGAAGGTTGGAGCTCATACCTGTGAGGAATGATATCTACCTCATTATGGCACATTGCTCAAAATAGAGCCTGAAATGGCCAAGTGATGTAATGGAAGCTGTCCGTATTTGAAGTGGGCTTGCAGGGTACCTCCAGCTATCAGAGATCAGGCCCCCAAAGATCATGGGAAGAAAAGGAGCCTAGGGATCATAGGGCAGGAACCTATGGGCTTCTGTCCACAATGGTGCTCCCTCCCTCCGCCATTCTGTCACGATCTTTGCAGTAGCTGGCAGCCATGCTACCCAGACTGCTGAAACCTTTGCTCAGATAACGGAATCTGAAGGAAGCTCATCACTGACTGTAACCTTTGAAGGGAGGAAGTAAATTGCTGCCTTCAGATGGTTTAGCGGCCATTCACCTCATCTACTGCTGTCACTGTAATCAAACTTTGTAGAAGAATTAGTTTACAAAACACCACTTCTAGGTAGCCACCAAAATTAAACACCAGGATAAAGAATTTAATATTTGCTAGATTTTGAGGTGCTTCTGTTGCTTGATAGTACTGTAGATAAAGAGTGATCATGGTAATTAGGTAGCATTGGAGTTGGTGGTTTCATGAGGAAAGGATGTGAAAGATGAGGATGCGCATCCCTCAAGATTCATTGCAAATAGACAGTGGTGAGTGGATGCTATGGCCATCTACCTTGAAGGGTATGATGCCACCCTTGGCCCCTTTTCCACTCCCTCCTTCGCTTGTGCATCTTGAGCCTAAACCTCTGGCACTATTGCTGTTGGATCATGGCAGGTAGATTTCAGAATGTGTAGCAAACCACCATAATATTGATTAAGTTCAGCAGAGCACATCCCAACTGATCAAGGGAGCAAATTCTTTGCCTGTGAAACTCAAATGCCTGTTCAACAATAGTGACTGGTGAATATTACACATTGTCTAAATGCTCAACTACTGTTTGCAATTTCTCAGCAGCATTATGAGTCATGGCATTTCCAGGCATCCCTTGTCACCTAATAGCCTGTCATGCATATTGCCTTGAGGCTCAAAGGTCTATAGAATGAATGACTGTCTCTGTACAAATGCACAATGGCAGCTCCTTGGATAGCGTGTATATATCTTGATGATATTCTGCCAGTGATGACAGGCATGTTGAGGGGTTCACTTGACCATATAGATACAGTCTCAGGAGACACTTGACAGAATTTCTAAGCAAAGATGTTGTGAGGGTTTTGGTGAAGGTGTTGACAAAATGTCTCAGTAAGTCTCCTGATGTACCTCACAAGTTTTCTTCCAATGTTGCATGGTCCATTTGATCTTGATCAAAGTGAATGTGCAGCATAGCTCTAAGCAGTGTCAAAACTTCTCAGCAATTATATGTTTACTCCTATGCAACTGATCCCTGTTAAGAGAAGATATACATTGAAGGTCTCAACAGAGCAAACATTTTTCTTTCTGCTATCGACATCTGTCATGTTGAGGTTGTACAGGATGTCTGTGCGGCCTTTTCTGGAATACTGTATTCAGTTCTGATCTCCCTGTTATAGGAAGGATACTATTAAGCTGGAGAGGGTTCAGAGGAGATTTACCAGGATGTTGCTGGGAATGGAGGGTTTGAGTTATAAGGAGAGGCTGGATAGGCTGGAACTTTTTTCACTGGAGCGTAAGAGACTAAGGGGTGACCTTATAGAGGTTTATAAAGGTGGGAGAGAGAAGACAAAAGGCAGGTTTTTTTTTTCACTAGGGTGAGGGATTTCAAAACTAGGACGCATATTTTTAAAACAAAAGGAGAAAAATTTAAAAAGGAGATGACGGACAATTTTTTTTACACAAAGAGTGGTTCGTGTGTGGAACGAATTCCCAGAAGAAGTGGTGATGCGGGTACAGTTACAACATTTAAAATACATTTAAATAAGTTCATGAATCAGAAATATTTGGAGAGATACAGGCGAAGCACAGGCAGGTGGGACTAGTTTAGTTTGGTATTATGGTTGGCATGGACTGGTTGGACAGAAGGGTCTGTTTCCATTCTGTCTGACTATAACCCTATTAACACCTTCCTTTCAAGCCTTCCATTCCACTACTATCATTAGCACTCCCTTTGTCTTTTGCTCTGGAATTCCTCACTATAAGACCGTAAGATGATAACAAATAAAGAGAGGAGTAGGTTATTTGGTCCCTCAGACCTGCTCTACCATTCAAAAGGAACATGGCTGATTCAAAATACCTCACATTAACTTTCCTGCCTTTTCCCTGTAACCCTTGATTCCCCAAACTTAAATATACACAAGGATTCTGGTCCTGCAGCTCTCTGTGATAAAGAGATCCCAAAGATTTACAACCCTTTGAGAGAAGAAATTGCTCTTTATCTCAATCTTAAATTGGCACCCCTTTATTCTGAGACAATCCCTTCTGGCCCTAAACTCTCCCATGAGGGGAAGCATTCTCTCAGCATTTACCGTGACAAGAATCCTATACACTTCAATGAAATCATCTGACATTATTCTGAATTGTTCTGAATTCCAGTGAGTAGAGTCCCACTCTGTTTAGCATTTGTTCATAAAACAATCCATCCATACCAAATATCATCATAGCGAACCTTCTCTGAACTGCCTTGAACAAAATGAGATCTTTCCTCAAATAAAGGGACCAAAACTGCTCACACTACTCCACATGTGGTCTCACTAGCACTTTGTACAGCTGTAGTAAGACTTCCCTACTTTTATTCTCCAAACCCCTTGAAATAAAGGGCAACATTTCACAAACTTCATGTTTACCTGCTACATATATGCTAGCTTTCTGTACAACAGCCCCAAAGCCTCTTTGTGCGTCAGTTTTCTGTAGTTTATTTTTCTCTCTATTAAGATAATATTTTGCTCTTTTGTTCTCCCTTCCAAAATGAACAAAATTAGAATGTGAAAACAGGTCATTTGGCCCAACAAGTCCACCTTGGCTCTCTGAAGAACATCCCACCTGAACACAGCCTCTACCTATTTCTGCATTGCCCATGGCTAATCCACCCATCCCTGGCCACTATGGGCAATTTAACATGGCCAATCCACCTGACTTGCACACTTTTGGAGTGTGGGAGGAAACCAGACCATGCAGATATATGGAGAATGTGCAAATGCTGCACAGACAGTTGCCTGAGGCTGGAATTGAACCCAAGACCCCAGCATCGTTAGATAGCAGTGCTAACCACCAGGCCACTGTGCTGCCCAAGCAACTTCATGTTTTTCCATGTTATATTCCATTTCCCGACATTTTGCTCACTTACTAAACCTGTCAAAATCTCTCTGTAAACTGTTTGTATCCTTCCTGCAACCTGCCTTTTCACCTATTTTTGAGTCATCTGCGAATTACGACTTGTCACAAATCACCAACTTGAAAAAAAATCTCTTTTCCACACTTAGAGATAGTAAGAACTACCATTGCTGGAGTCAGAGATAACATAGTGTGGAGCTGGAGGAACACAGCAGGACAGGCAGCATCAGAAGAGCAGGAAAGCTGACATTTCGGGTTGGGACCTTTCTTCAGAAATGAGGGAGGGAGAAGGGAACTCTGAAATAAATAGAGAGAGGAGGGGTGGAGCTGGGAAAGGTAGGTGGGATGGTAATAAGTGAGTGCAGGTAGGCAGTGGAAGGGATTGGTCAGTGAGGTGGGAGGAGCGGATAGGTGGGAGAGAAGACGGACAGGTCAAGGAGGTGGGGCTGAGAGGGAGGGTTGGTCATGGGATGAGGCCAAGGGTGGGGAGATTTTGAAACAAAAATCCACATTGAGAGCATTGGGTTGTAGGCTCCTGAGGTGGAACATGAGGTGCTGCTTCTCCAGTATCTGGGTGGCATCGTTGTGACACTGTAGGAGGCCCAGGATGGACGTGTCATCCAGGGAGTGTGAGGGGGACTTGAAGTGGTTTGCGACTGGAAGGTGTTGTTGTTTGTTACGAACCAAGTGCAGGTGCTCTACAAAGCGGTCTCTGTGCCTCCACCTGATCTCACCAATGTAGAGGAGGCCACATCAGTACATCGCCAAGGCCACTGCCAGAATATATGGTTTTAGTTACACAGCAGTCCCCTCGCGCACTTTCCCAACTTCCGCCGCTGAACAAGGAAGGTCGCAATCTCACGAAGTAAGCCTTTTAAACCGATGGCTTACCTTCCCGACTGCCCTCATGCTCTCTCCCGCCTCCCACTGCTGAACAAGGAAGCTGCACTAAATTTGAAAAAGATCCCAGGAAAGAAGTATCAACAAATTTAATTAACTCATTATAATAAATTATATAAATTAATAAAGTAATTAACTAGGTAGAAATGGCTGGACAGGTGATGTGCTGTAGCTGTATGATGTGGGAGCTGGCTGATCCCATTGCGAGCTGCAGTGACCACATCTGCAGCAAGTGTTGGTTGCTCGAGGAACTTCGGCTCAGCGTTGATGAGCTGGAATTGAAGCTTCAAACACTGCGGCACGTCCAGGAGGGGGAGAAGTACCTGGGCACTTTGTTTCAGGAGGCAGTCACACCTGGTAGAACGAGTACTTCTAATTTGGTCAGTGGCCAGGGACAGCAGGGTGTGACTGTACGCGAGGCAGGTAGGGGATCCTGAATTCAGGAACAGAGGAGCCTCAGCTCTTGACCTAGTCCAACAGGTATGAGGTACTTGCTCCCTGCATGGATGGGGAAAAGGGCTGCAGGGAGAAGGAGCCAAATGACCACTGCACCATGGTACGGGAGGCTATTCAAGAGGGGGGAGCAAAAAAACAAGTGGTAGTTGTAGGGGATTCTATAATTAGAGGGATAAATAGTATCCTTAGTAAGCATGAGCGAGAGTCTTGCATATCTCTGACCGGCTTGAAAGGATATTGGAGTGGGAGGGGGAGGATCCAGTTGTTGTGGTCCACGCTGGAACAAACAACATAGGCAAAACTAGGAAAGAGGACCTGTTCAGAGATTATCAGGAGCAAATCAAAGAACAGGTTGTCAAGGGTTATAATGTCTGGATTACTGCCCGCGCCACATGCTAATTGGCATAGAGACATGAGAATAAGGGAAGTAAACACGTGGCTAAAAGAGTGGTGCGGGAAAGTGGGGTTCCTTTTCATGGCGCACTGGCATCAGTATTGGAACAGGAGGGACCTGTACCATTGGGACGGTCTCCACCTGAATTGAGCTGGGACCAATGTTCTAGCAAAAACTGTAATAGGCTGGTCAACAGGACTTTAAACTAGAAAGTAGAGGGGGGGGAGGTGGGGGAAATAGTGAAACTTGCCCCAGTGGGAAACAAAGCAGCAAGTTAATATCTATAGTGGTTGAGTCAACTACGTGGAAAAATATGTAAGAAATGACAGGAAAGGAGAACTCAGGAGAGGTTATTAAAGTCTCCTGCATAGTCACAAATAGGACAGAGTGTTTGGAAAGGGCTAGCAATCAAACAGTGGAAAAATGAATGAAAATGAGAAGAGGGAGGGTTAATACAGGACTGAAGGTGTTATATCTGAATGCACACAGTATAAGGAATAAGGTAAATGAGCTGGTGGCTCAGTTCGAAAATGGCAGGTATGACGTGGTGGGCATCATGGAGACGTGGCTGCAATGGGATCAGGATTGGGAACTGAATATCCAAGGATATACATCCTATTGAAAAGATAGACAGGTGGGCTGAGGGGGTGGGTTTGCCTTATTAGTAAGAAATCAAATTAAATCAATAGGAAGAAACTGAGTAGGGTCAGATGGTGTAAAATCTGTATGGGTAGAATTGAGGAACTACAAAGGTGAAAAAAACATAGTTGGAGTTGTGTACAGGCCTCCAAACAGTAGTCAAGAACTGGGGCGCAGGATACACCAGGAGATAGAAAAGGTGTGTAAGAAAGGCAAAGTCACAGTGATCATGGGGGATTTCAATATGCAGGTAGACTGGGAAAATCATGTTGATAGTGGATTGCAAGGAAAGGAGTTTGTGGAATGTCTACGAGATGACTTGTTGGAGCAGCTCATGGTGGAGCCCACAAGGCAACAGGCAATACTGGATTTAGAGTTGTACAATGAGGCAGACTTGATAAGGGACCTTAAGGTGAAGAATCCTTAGGAGGCAGTGATCATAAGATGATAGAATTTACTCTGCAATTTGAGACGGAGAAGATAGAATCAGAGGTAAAGGTATTTCGGCTGAATAAAGGCGACTACAGAGGTATGAGGGAGGAGCTAAGCAGAATTGACTGGAAGAGAAGCCTAACAGGAAAGACAGGGAACAGCAATAGCATGAGTTTCTGGGAGTAATTCAGGAGACAAAGCAAAAATTCATCCCTAGGAAAAAGAAGCATAGTACAGGGAGGATGAGGCAACCATGGTTGACTAAGGAAGTCAGGGATAGCATAAAAGCAAAAGAGAAAGCATATAATGTGGCAAAGGGTAGTAGGAAACTAGAGGACTGGGAAGCTTACAAAGACCAATGGAGGGCAACAAAAAAATAAATAAGGAGGGAGAAGATTAAATATGAGGGTAAGCTGGCCAGTAATATAAATGAAGACTGTAAGAGTTTCTTTAGATATAGAAGAGGCAAAAGTGGACATTGGATCACTGGAAAATGACAATGGAGAGATAGTACTGGGAACAAGGAAATGGCTGAGGAACTGAATAATTACTTCGCGTCAATCTTCATGGTGGAAGACATCTCCCAAAAATTCAAGAAGTCGGGGGCAGAGTTGAGTATGGTGGCCATCACCAAGGAAAAGGTGCTATTTGGCCGGAAGGTGGATAAATCACCTGGACCAGATGGACTACACCCCAGAATTCTAAAGGAGATAGCTGAAGAGATAGTGGAAGCGTTAATGGTAATCTTTCAGGAACTGCTTGAGTCAGGGAGGGTTCCAGAGGACTGGAAAATCACTAATGTGACACCCCTGATAAACGGGTCTTTATCAGCATGGCAACCATTGACAAGTGGTGTTCCGCAAGGGACAGTGTTGGGACCACAATTTTTCACTTTATACGTTAATGATCTAGATAAAGGAACTGTGGGCATTCTGGCTAAGTTTGCAGATGATACAAAGATAGGTGGAGAGAGAGGTAGTATTGAGGTGGCAGGGAGGCTGCAGAAGGATTTGGACAGGTTAGGAGAATGGGCAAAGAAGTGGCAGATGGAATACAATGTGGGAAAGTGTGAAGTCATGCACTTTGGTAAGAAGAATAAAAGCATGGGCTATTTTCTAAATGAGGAGAAAATTCAGAAGTCTGAAGTGCAAAGAGACTTGGGAATTCTAGTCCAGGATTCTCTCAAGGTGAACTTGCAGGTTGAGTCAGCAGTCAGGAAGGCAAACGCAAAATGAATGTTGGTATTTATTTTGAGAGGACTTGAATTTCAAAGCAGGGATGTACTACTGAGGCTTTATAAGGCCCTGGTCAGGCCACATTTGGAGTATTTTGTGCAGCTTTGGGCCCCACATCTCGTGAAGGATGTACTGGCCCTGGAGCGGGTTCAAAGGAGATTCGCGAGAATGATCCCGGGAATGAAAAGCTCAACATATGAGGAACATTTGAGGACTCTGGAACTATACTCATTAGAGTTTAGAAGAGGGGATCTCATTGAAACTTACAGAATACTGATGGCCTACACAGAGTGGATGTTGGAAAGATATTTTCATTTGTAGGAAAGACTAGGACCCGAGGGCACAGCCTTAGATCTTAGAAGGGAAGACCTATTAGAATGGAGATAAGGAGAAACTTCTTCAGCCAAAGAATGGTGAATCTATGGAATGCACTGCCACAGAAGGCTGTGGAGGCCGGGTCATTGGGTACATTTAAGACTGAGATAGATAGGTACTTGATTATCAAAGGGATCAAGGATTACGGGGAGAAAGCGGGAGAATGAGGGTTGAGGAACGTATCAGCCATGATTGAATGGTGGAGCAGACTTGATGGGCCGAATGGCCTAATTTCTGCTCCTATGTCTTATGGTCTTATGAAATCAGCATTCAGAGTCATTTTTAGACAGCACAAACGCTCATTAACATCTAAGCATCTGGAGAAAATCACCCCCAGTTTTTATTACAAAAACTTTACTGGATTCGGTGCTTCAGGTCCAATGTGACTTATCTTTATGTGAGTTTGTTCTCGTGACTCTGTTGGTAGTTAAAAGACAACTTTCTGAGAGTAGACAGTAAGGAGCACAGTCCACAAAGGACAGTAAGCATTTCCTTCTGCTAGAAAGAGACACAGTTGGCTCATTATAGCTTGAGGATAACCATTGCATCAGCATGTAAGATGAGGATACACAGCCTCCATGAACTACCATAGTCAGTTCAGGGATTGAACTAATGTTTTTAGCTTTACTCTGCATCACATTCTAGTTATCTCACCAACTGAGCTAAGCAATCCTCACTCGACAACTAAAGAATGAGAAAATCAACTGATATCAATTTGAGGCTGAGTAAGACAGCCAAGGAAAAGACCGAAAGAACAATGGGGCTGAGAAAGAGCAAAATGAGTGAGAGAAACTAAAGTAAGTAAAGCAGTTTGTAAAGATGTGGAAAGGAGTTTTATAATGGATGGCTCAGTATCACAGAATTATTTCAAATTATTACAGTACAGGGGGAGGCCATTGTGTCTGCATTGACATTTCAGTCTGCTCTGCATTGTGTCACTGCCTTCTTCACTGTGTCATAGTGCTAACTATGCATCAAAGACTAACCTCAGAAAGAAAATCCAAAAGTAGTTTTTTTAATGAGCTGACAAGTAGCTCACCAATGGGCTGAAGTGGTCATTTACATATGTTGGGTGGATTGCCTCTTCCAGCACTTTCCACAAACTTTTAAACTACCAAGGGATTAGAAACCCGGGACATCTGTTATTAAAACACACAGACAAGATTTAACACATGAAAACAAAGGTGAAAACAAATGTTCCTGCTGTTGTTAACGATCTGTCACATTTTGAACAGAAATGGTGCAGCTGACAGATGACACGAAGATTGGTGGAGTAGCAGATAGTGAAGGTGACTGTCAGAGATTACAGCAGAATATAGATAGATTGGAGAGTTGGGCAGATAAATGGCAGATGGAGTTCAATCCGGGCAAATGCAAGGTGATGCATTTTGGAAGATCTAATTCAAGAGCAAACTATACAGTAAATGGAAAAGTCCTGGGGAAAATTGATGTACAGAGAGATCTGGGTGTTCAGGTCCCATGTTCCCTGAAGGTGGCAACGCAGGTCAATAGAGTGGTCAAGAAGGCATACGGCATGCTTTCCTTCATCGGACAGGGTATTGAGTACAAGAGTTGGCAGGTCATGTTACAGCTGTATAAGACTTTGGTTCGGCCACATTTAGAGTACTGCGTACAGTTCTGGTCGCCACATTACCAAAAGGATGTGGATGCTTTGAAGAGGGTGCAGAGGACGTTCACCAGGATGTTACCTGGTATGGAGGGCACTAGCTATGAAGAAAGGTTGAGTAGACTAGGATTATTTTCATTAGAAAGACGGAGATTGAGGGGGGACCTGATTGAGGTCTACAAAATCATGAGGTGTATAGACAAGGTGGATAACAAGAAGCTTTTTCCCTGAGTGGGGGACTCAATTACTATGGGTCATGAGTTCAATGTGAGAGGAGGAAAGTTTACGGGAGATATGCGTGGAAAGTTCTTTACACAGAGGGTGGTGGGTGCCTGGAACACATTGCCAGCGGTGGTGGTAGACGCAGACACATTAGTGTCTTTTAAGATGTATCTGGACAGATACATGGATGGACAGGGAGCAAAGGGATACAGACCCTTAGAAAATAGATGACAGGTTTAGACAGAGGATCTTGATCGGCGCAGGCTTGGAGGGCCGAAGGGCCTGTTCCTGTGCTGTAATTTTCTTTATTCTTTGTTCTTATATAGGGAGAGAAAGAGCAGTAGGTGCTATGGTCAGCAGAGGGAAAGCCTGTCTTCTCTGTTAATCGGCAGGCAGGATGTTGGAGAAATCTGTCCACTGATCACAGAGTGGAAACCTGTAGTAATATAGGGATACAGGAAGATTTGGCCTGACGAGGCTGGTAAAGGAATAACCAACTGAGTATTACTGCTGGAAGTGAGTTCAGGAATTCTCCGAAGGCTGACTGGGAGCACCTTTGACTGTAGCTGGGTTTTACAACTCACTGAAACAAGGAGATGTAACTCTGTTAGAAGCTAGGAGTGTCTTTAGACTGTTTTCTGCAAAGATTGCAATTTGTGGAAGAGCATGCAGCACAATACAGATGCATCTTTAGAGTTATTGGTCACTCTAAGTTGTTAATAAGGGTTACCGCTTCTATATTAATTATCTTCTAACTAATACTTAGATGATGTTGCTTTTAGTTTGTTTGTTAGAACAAAAGTTTGAAATATTGCTAACGAAATCTTTATTCAGTGGAAACTGAAATATATTTTTGAAAGCAATCAGTCTCTGTGGAGATTGTAAGAAATTGGTGAAGGGTAGGATGCCTTCTTGTAAGATTGGAATCCAACAGCTGAATAAGAACACTGGAATTTTCCAGTATTTAAGTAGACAATATTTCTCAAGTAACATGTTTGTATTCAGTGAAAAATTAACATAGCTTACTTCTGTTGCGAAAGCATTTCTCAAAAGAGAGGACCTGATGTGAATGCCTTGAAATAGTCAACAAAAGATCATTTGAAGGCAGTGGCAAAAACAAATTAAATAAATTCAAAAGGAGGAGCTAAAATTGTTGGTGTAATGGCACAGCACCTGAAAATCTTCTGTAACAGTAATCCACTTAGCACACAGGTGGACTTTGCTGGAATTCATTTGCAAATGGAACATCTGGAATTGGAGTCTGAAACACAGCATCTTGTCAAATAAAGAGTAATGTGAAGGTTTGGATTTGAATTTTGATGTCCCAAGAGACTCCTGTTTTGTGTTTCGTAGCTGGTTCAGTGAGGGCTTTAAAATGGGCTACCACCCAACAAACTGTATTACAGCAGTTTGTGCCCTCGAGAACAGCTTCTGAGAGCCAAAATGTGATGAACATAGGCTTTTAGATGCACCTTCAAAAGAAATCTTATGAACCTGAAGACATTTGCAAAGCAAATGGTTTAGGAAAGAACAACATGAACAAACTAGATCATTACAGACAGTTTTAGGGAAGAAAGCATTCCCTTGGTTCATACTTCAGTAACCATTTGATTTATTTTCCTTGTTGTTTAGTCTGCCAAAGGTAAAATCCAACTTAATGTGGATTATTGATTTAAAATGTCAATAAATTAGAGAATTCTATCTTTTAGTCTAGAAAGGATTGAATTTCTTTCTGTAAAATCTCTTTTAAATTTCCCCTTGCTTTTAAGATTATCTTTATCCCTGATATAATCAACATCCTTATCTAATAACATCCACTTATATTTTATACAGTTGTGTCGAATAAATATTTGTGCAAGTGTGGAGACCAGCTAACTGTTTTCTACCAAATTCTTTTGATTAGAGTTTAAACTCTTGTACAAGTTTAATTATTTCACTGTTGAGACGAATAGAAAAAAAAATTAACAATGAGAGCTTCTCTTGTAATAACTTATTATAGTGAGAATTGCTGTAGCTTCAATGATCACAGGTTGATGCTCAAATCAACTTATAGTTTTCATCCTCCAGCAATGTTCCTGCATGTATTTCAATGATAAACGGTGCATCCATCTCCAGCCCAATGAGCACCGCTTATTACAGTCGTCCATATATTCACAAGTTTTCCATAAAACAATTTAATATGTTTGCACCAAATAATCTGTTTTAATAACAATTAACCTTCTGAGTGCAACAATTTACCTAAGCTGGATGTGAATGCAGCCAGGCCACCAATTTCTAAACTGCTCATATCTGATCAAATACTTTGGTAGATCAGTGCCAGGTTAACCTTTTTTTCAGAATTTTGAAACTGTTCCAGGACAAGTCCATTAATGTTCCTCCACATTCAATTATTTGTTCAGGCGTTCAGGCCTGGACAGGTTATAAGGAAGGAAGAAGGAATCTCACTGGAGTGTGCATTGATATACACAAGAGTAATGGTAAAGAAGACTGATGGAGTACCTCGTTAATCTTAGCAAATGTAAATCCACGCAAAATCTCAACTAAACTGGACATCAGGAAGATTTTATATTTAGCAGAGGAACATGTTAAACCATCAATTTAGTAACCAAAGTAGCTTGAGTATATATTGAGTTAAATAAATACTCTGATTTGTATTTTATTTGTATTTTTAGCTTCTAATTTCTTGATCTTGTTACATTTGATGCTCAAATTTGCCCAAACATTTGGATCTAAGTCACTTCCTGTGGCTCTGCATAAGGAATTATTTGTTTTATAATGTGTGCTCTATTTTGTTAAAAATGCCAATAGAAAATCATCACATACTTCTTCCTTTGAGACAATTTGTCATTCTGTTACTTACTTCATCCCATGAACCAGGTGATTGGTACAGGAGGACAGGAGACAATGCATATTAAAAGAAAGTGTATGAGGCACACTGTTTTCAGCCACATCATGAGTTGTCGTGTAACAAGAATGTACATGTTAATGACAGGATAATACTGTACATAAAATATATGAATATATATCAGATATATAAGACTAATATCAGCAAGTCTATACTCACGGACTCTGAGAAGAGAGGATGGAATAAGCTGCTGCTGGAACTGCTGAGAGTCAGAGAATGGTCACTCTTAAGACAGAGACCTAAATGTAGTACAATAAGAGTGGAGATGGTACAGTGGGAGAGAGCTGTCTCTCAGAAGAGTAGGATAGAATTCTGAATCCTAAATATCAAGGCAGCCTAACTCATGAGAAATAATCTACTCAGGTTTGTATCAGTAAAGACAGATCAAGCAAATGACAGTCATTTACCAGTCGGTGAGAAGTGGGGCATATCCCCTCAAATTCACGAGAACATTATACCACTAAGTTTTCCTTGAGTCAAATACTATCCTGATTAGGATACATATTGTGGTGGTTCCATCGCTGTTAGTTTAAAGTCTTAGAGCTGTCAATCTAAACCATTGTGGCTGCTACAGACTACATCACCACTTTCACAAGCACAATTAGAGAAAGGCAATAAATGATTGATTTGTCAATTTTAAAAGAATTACGAAGAACAGAGAAGGTCCATTGGTGCTTTAGGCAACAAACCAAACAAGCGTTGTTTCAACAATATTCATTAATAGTCATTTACAAAGTCAGCAAAACATCAAATTATATGTCAACTTAGTATCATGGAGTCAAAGAGACACACAGCATAGAAACAGACCCTTCAGCCTACCATGTCCATAGTGACCAATAAACACTGGACTACACTAATCCCATTTACCTGCACCTGGTCCACAGCCTACTGTGCTCTGGCATTTTTGTGTGTTCATCCAGATGCTTCTTAAATGCTGTGAGAGTGCCTGCCTCCACCACCCTCTTGGGTAGCATGTTCCATATTTCTATCACCCTTTGGGTGAAAAATAATCTTCTTGGATCTCCTCTAAGCCTTTACTCTTCATCTCAATCATATGCCCTCTGGTCTTAAACACATCTGCCATGGGGGAGAAAAAAGTTCATAATCTATTCTGTCAATGCCCTCTCGGCCTCCTTTGCTCCAAGGAAACAAGCCCATGTAGTAAAGAAAAACCAAAAGAAAATCAGGAGCAAAATAGAAGTTGCTGGAAAAGCTCAGCAGGTCTGGCAGCAACTATGAAGAAAAATTCAGAAAAAATCTGTGCTGAGGAAGATTCACCGGACCCGAAACTTTAACTCTGCTTTTTTCTTCACAGACGCTGCCAATCCTGCTGAGCTTTTCCAGAAACTTCTGTTTTTGTTCTGTTTTTTGTTCCATATGGTCTCTCCTCATAACAAGAGACTTTTCATTTCAGGCAACATTCTGATTAATCTCTTTTGTATCCTCTCCAGCACAATCAGGTCCTTCCAGTGCTGTGGTGACCTGAACTGCACAAAGTATTCCATCTGTGACCTAACTGATGTTTTATAAAGTTGGAATGAGACTTCCTTGATCTTATATTCCATGCCCTGGCTAATGAAGGCAAGTATTCCTTATCTCTTGTTCATCATCCTGCTACCTGCGCTGACACCTTCAGGGATCTATGGATTTGTACACCAAGATCCCCTTGTTCCTCAGTACTCCCAAGGGACCTACTGTATACTACGTATATTGTTCCTTTTTTTGACCTTGCAAATGCATCAACTGACACTTAAACTAACTTCCATCTGCCATTGCTCTGCCCAATTTACCAGGTGATCAATATCAGATCGCAGCCTGAGACTATCTTCCTCACTATCAATAAAACAATCAATTTTTGTGTCTCTCCAAAGTTAATAATTATACCTCCTATATTCACATCCAAATCGTTAATGTACATTAAGAATGTACAGTAAGAAACCCATCACCAATCCTTGTGGTACACCGCTAGTCAAAGGCTTCCAATCACAGGCATCCACCATTGCCCTTTGCCTCCTATTTGTAAGTCAATTTTGGATCTAATTTGCCAATTTTCCTTGAACCCCATGGTCTCATACCTTTTGGATCAGCCTTCCATGCAGGACCTTGTCAAAAGTCTTATTGAAATCCATGTAAACCACATCAACTGCCTTCATCAATATATTTAGTCACCTTTTAAGAAACTCAAATAAATTTATCAGTCAGAATGTCTGTCTATCAAATTCATGCTGATTAACACCGATCAATCCCAACCTTTCCAAGTGTTGATTAATCCTGCCCCTCAGAACTTTTTCCAATACTGTCTTTCCTGTTGATGTCACACCAACTGGTCCATGATTACCCGACATCACCCTGCTGCTCATCTTGAAAAAAGGAGCCATATTAGCTATGCTTTGGTCATCTGGCACTTCACCTGTGATCAGCAAAGTGTTAAATTTCTCCAGAAGAGCCCCAACAATCTCGTCCCTTGCCTCCCATAGCAGCCTAGGACACACCCCATCAGCTCTGGGGATTTATGCAACTTTATGCCTGCTAAAACATCTAATACCTCCTCCTTCATGGTATATCTGTTCGAGATGGTAATAGCTACAAGGGACTCCTGCACTACCTGCCATGCTTACCAGCCTTCCTGGTGGTCACCCAACACTTTGCTGCCTGTGTAGCTCTTACTTGTAGTGTGACTAGCTCAGTAAATGTGCTATTCATGATATCCTCGGCAACATGGATGCCCGATAGTGAGTCCATCTGCAGCTCCAGCCACTCCATTCTGTCAATTAGGAGCTGCAGCTAAACACATTCCCTGTATGGTCACCATGGACACAGGAAGTATCCCTGATTTCCCATTTATTGCAGGAAGACCATTCCATGGAGCCATGTACTCATGCTACCGTGATCCTTACCAACTACAAGCAATAAACTAGGAACAAATTACTTAATGTACACACTATTCACCAAATCAGGTTTCTCACTTTGTTTCTATTCTTAACAAACTACAAAGCATAAAAGTGAGGAATTTATACTCTGTTTCCTTCCTGTTACTTCTTACTTAGTCTCTAAAACTGGTTCAACATGCAGCCAATCCTCTTGCTTCTCTTTCTGAACCATGAAATCACCTCAGGAGATCTGCCTTCAGATTCTTGGAAGCCTCATTCTGCTCTTAGTCCACTCCTCTCCCGCCCCTGCCCTGACTGAGCACAATCTATTCCTACTCTAACTGAGCTTGATCCACTTCAGCTCCAAACGAGCTCAATCCATTCCTCTCCTGCTCTAACTGAGGTCTATCTATTCTTCTCCCTGTGCTGCTGCAACTCAGCTCGGTCCACTTCTCTACAGCAGTTTGCTGTGACTGAGCTCAAACGGCTCCTCTCCTGCTCGAACAGATCTTGGTCTGCTCCTCTCCCTTCTGGTGAAGCTACTATAGTGAATAAGACAGGATCACAATGTGCTGAAGCCGTAGAAAGTAGCTTCACTTTAACATTTCTTTTCCTGGTTCCAAAGCAATTACTGGCTAATTTCTAGAAGTTTTCTTACGGGTTGAGTAACATGGGGTAAATTGTGAGTAAACATTGCCAGTGCCTTAGAAGCACTGGACATTTTCACACACTTCAGTATCCGAAATTTAGTGATGACCCTTGTCTTTCTTAGAATGACCATGATGTCTAGTTTTTGAACAACATGTCCTAGGAATGTAACAATCTTTCTAGAGAATTAGTATTTCTTATTAATATGAGGCCTGCATTCTGTGGTGCCTTTACCATGCTCCTGACCCTCCACATGTCTTCCTTTTCATTTTACCATGCACTAGCATATCAGCCATTTGGCAAATAGTTCCCTGATTCCCTTCAGAATTCTGGATGTTTATATGAATAATCTCTGATTTAGAGAAGATCCAAAATGGTTGATGGTTGAAGTAGTACAATTTGACTAATATTACAAATGAGGTGGGTAATCTTAATTCTTGGTCTAAAGGTGTTTGCCAGGATGTACAGTTTGCATCCAGTTTTATGAAAAGCTTAACAAGGTGTGGAGCTGGATGAACACAGCAGGCCAGGCAGAATCAGAGGAGCAGGAAAGCTGAAGTTTCGGGTCTGGGCCCTTCTGGACTCTTTTCTGAAGAAGGGTCCAGACCCAAAACGTCAGCTTTCCTGCTCCTCTGATGCTGCCTGGCCTGTTGTGTTCATCCAGCTCCACACCTTGTTATCTCAGACTCCGGCATCGGCAGTTCCTAATATCTCTTATGAAAAGCTTAAATGTTTCCAATTTTGCAAAAAATCTTCCATCAACAGATAAAATCAGGTTGCTATTCCTCTTTAACTTTGTGTTAAACTGAAAGAGATCCATATACCACCTTAATTCTTCATTTATGTTGGGAAAAATTAATAGCCCTGAGTACCTACGTGTTTGTTCTGTCACTGGCAAAATGCCCTATTCTATCATGTTGCCTAACATCAAAGGGTGAGAAATCTTCCTGGAAATGTAAATCTTTCAGAGTAATGTGATTCTCCGGTTTCACTTGCTCTAAACCTGCAAACATCTTTTAACATTATTTTCTTGAAATTCTCTTTTATCTCCATTCTGAAGTACTGTATCAATTCTCTTGAAGAGATTTGGACAAATACATGCATCGCTGCCCACCAGTGAAGTATTGTGATTCGTCAGTATTACTTAATTGTTCATAGAATAAATACACAATAGGTCTAGTTTAAGGGTATGGGGAAACATATTGGGAGTGAGATGAGGAGAAATTTCTTCACCCAGAGAGTGGTAAGCCTGTGGAATTCACTATCACAGAAAGTAGCTGAGGGCACAATATTATGCGTTTGCACAAATGATGCAGATTTAGTCCTTGTGGCTAAAAGGGTCAAGGGAAATGGGTGGTCAGAGAGGAATAGGGTATTGAGCTCAATAATCAGCCATGATCATATTAAATGTCAGTGTAAGAGGGCAAATGGCCCACTTATGCTTCTATCTTCTATTTTCTTCACTGACATTTCATCTCCTGTGCCTAAACTTCATTATGTTTTGCCCACTCTCCTAAAGGTCTGTGCCTCCTTGATTTAGTGTTTTGTGCCATCCGCTATGATGTTCATAGTGTGCAACCATAGCAGGCTGTCTGTCAGATGATGAAACAACTCCTCCAAGTGTTGAGTTTAAATTCTGTTTCAAAGTCCTATAACTTGACATTTTGACACTTTTTAAATCCTCTAAGAATGTTGTCTTTGCTTTTGTTCTGTATCTTTAACTTCTTAAACTTTTTCCTTAGTGCATGATTACCATTTTTCTGGAAATTTTCCTTTTACATGACTTTTTCTTTGTTTTTGAAGTGATGAAAGTGTTTTTAATTTACAAAGATAACAAGCATGGGGCTGGATGAACACAGCAGGTCAAGCAGCATCATAGGAGCAGGAAAACTTGACGTTTCGGGCCTAAACCCTTCATCAGAAATGGGTGAGGGGAAGAGGGTTCTGAAATAAATAGGGAGGGAGGGGGAGGTGGATAGAGGATGGATAGAGGAGAGGATAGATGGAGAGGAGGCAGACAAGTCGAAGAGGCAGGGATGGAGCCAGTAAAGGTGAGTGTAGGTAGGGGGGTAGGGAGGAGATAGGTCAGTCCAGGGAGGACGGACAGGTCAAGGGGGCGGGATGATGTTAGTAGATAGGAGATGGGAGTGTGGCTTGAGGTGAGAGGAAAAACAGGTTAGGGAGGCGGAGATGAGCTGGGCTGGTTTTGGGATGCGGTTGGGGGAGGGGAGATTTTGAAGCTTTTCTACAATGTCCCAACTGGCCCCATGTATAGCGCACATCTCGTTGAATTTGAATTCTGTTTGGAGCTACATCTTGCAAACCCAATATAGTCAATGACATTGATTCCTGCTCGTTTGCCATTTTTGTGGTTTTTCAAAGGATGATGATGCCAGCTTGGGGCCTAACCATTTACTCGCGTTTAGAAAAGAATGGACATTTACTCATATTTGGAAAATAATTGACTTATCTAATAGTCAGCATGGCTTTATATTGGGATGGTCTTGTCTCATAAACTTAATTGAGGTTTTTGAGGAAATGATGATGATTGACGAGGACAGAGCAGTAGATGTTATCTACATGGAATTTACTAAAGCATTCGACAAGTTCCCTTACTTTGTCCAGAAGTTAAGCTACATGCAATTCATGGTAAGTTGGCCAATTGTGTGCAAAATTAGCTTGGTCTTGGAAGGCAAGAAGCAGTTGTGGAGGGATGTTTTTCTCACTAGAGGTCTATGGCAAGTGGTGTTCGACAAGGAATCAATGCTGGAACTCTGTTTTTTGTAATACATATAAATGATTTGAATGAAAGTGTAGGTGCTGTGATTAGTAAGTTTGCAGACAACATGAAACTTGGTGGAGTTCTAGATAGTGAGGAGGGTTATCAAAGGAAACAGCAGGATATAGATCAGTTGGATAGTTGGGGAGAGAAATGGCAGATGGAGTTTAATTCTGACAATTGAAGTAATACATTTTGGGAGGCAAAATGCAAGAATAAAATATACAGTTAATTGCAAGAGGCTTTGAAGCATTGATATTTCAGGAGATGTTTGGGTCCAAGTCCATAACTCCCTGAAAATGGCAACACGAGTAAATAAGGTGGTAAAGAAGGCATATGGCATGCTTGTCTTCATTGATTAGGGCATCGAGTATAAAGGTTGGCAAGTCATGTTGCAGCTGTATAACACCTTAATTAGGCCACATTTAGAGTATTGTGCAGTTCTGTTCAGCACACGATAGGAAGAATATGAAAACTTTGAAGAGGGTGCAAAAGAGGTTTACCAGTATGTTAGAGATAATAGGTACTGCAGATTCTGGAGAATCTGAGATAACAAGGTGTGGAGCTGGATGAACACAGCAGGCCAAGCAGCATCATAGGAGCAGGAAAGCTTGACGTTTCGGGCCCAGACCCTTCATCAGAAATGGGGGAGGGGAAGAGGGTTCTGAAATAAATAGGGAGGGAGGGGGAGGCAAATAGAAGATGGATAGAGGTGAGGATAGGTGGAGAGGAGACAGACAAGTCAAAGAGGCGGGGATGGAGCCAGTAAAGGTGAGTGTAAGTGGGGAGGTAGGGAGGAGATAGATCAGTCCAGGGAGGACGGACAGGTCAAGGGGGGCGGGATGAGGTTAGTAGATAGGAGATGGGGGTGTGGCTTGAGGTGGGAAGAGGGGATAGGTGAGCGAAAGAACAGGTTAGGGAGGCAGGTTCGAGCTGGGCTGGTTTTGGGATGCGGTTGGGGGAGGGGAGATTTTGAAGCTTGTGAAATGCCCCCTGAGCACCAAACCATCATCTCCCAAACCATCCACAACCTCATCACCTCAGGTGACCTCCCACCCACCGCCTCCAACCTCATCGTTCCCCAACCCCACACCGCCCGCTTCTATCTCCTTCCCAAAATCCACAAACATGAATGCCCTGGTCGATCCATTGTCTCTGCCGGCTCCTGCCCCACCGAACTCATCTCCACCTACCGAGACTCCATTTTCACCCCCTTGGTCCAGGAACTCCCTACCTACGTCCGTAACACCAGCCACACTCTCCACCTCCTCCAGAACTTCCAATTCACCGGTCCCCAACACCTCATTTTTACCATGGACATCCAGTCCCTATACACCTGCATTCCCCATGCAGATGGTGTAAAGGCCCTCCACTTCTTCCTGTCCCACAGGCCCGACCAATCCCCCTCCACTGACACCCTAATCTGCTTAGCCGAACTCATCCTCACCCTCAACAACTTCTCTTTCAATTCCTCCCACTTCCTACAGACAAAGCGGGTGACCATGGGTACCCGCATGGGCCCAAGCTATGTCTGCCTCTTTGTAGGTTATGTGGAACAATCCCTCTTCCGTACCTACACTGGCCCTGAACCCTACCTCTTCCTCCATTACATTGATGACTGTATCGGCGCTGCCTCGTGCTCCCACGAGGAGCTCGAACAGTTCATCCACTTCACCAACACCTTCCACCCCAACCTTAAGTTCACCTGGACCATCTCTAACACCTCCCTCTCCTTCCTGGACCTCTCTGTCTCCATCTCGGGTAACCACCTAGAAACCAATATCCAGTTCAAGCCCACCGACTCCCACAGCTACCTAGAATACACCTCCTTCCACCCAACTTCCTGCCAAAATGCCATCCCCTATTCCCAATTCCTTCGACTCCGCCGCATCTGTTCCCAGGATGAGGCATTCCACTCCCGTTCTTTTCAGATGTCCTCATTCTTCAAGGACCGCAACTTCCCCCCTGCCGTGTTCGAGAACGCCCTCGACCGTGTCTCCTGCATTTCCCACAACTCATCCCTCACACCCCGTCCCCGCAATAACAACCAAAACAGAATCCCCCTCGTCCTCACGTAACACCCCACCAACCTCCAGATCCAATGCATCATCCTCCGACACTTCCGCCATCTGCAATCCAACCCCACCACCAAAGACATTTTTCCCTCCCCACCCTTGTCTGCTTTCCAGAGGGAACACTCGCTCCGTGACTCCCTTGTCCACTCCACACTCCCCTCCAGCCCCACCACACCCGGCACTTTTCCCTGCAACCGCAGGAAGTGCTGCACCTGCCCCCACACCTCCTCCCTCACCCCAATCCCAGGCCCCAAGAAGACTTTCCATATGAGGCAGATGTTCACCTGCACATCTGCCAATGTGGTATACTGCGTCCGCTGTACCCGTTGTGGCTTCCTCTACATCGGGGAAACCAAGCGGAGGCTTGGGGACCGCTTTGCAGAACACCTGCGCTCAGTTCGCAACAAACAACTGCACCTCCCAGTCGCGAACCATTTCAACTCCCCCTCCCATTCCTCAGATGACATGTCCATCCTGGGCCTCCTGCAATGCCACAATGATGCCACCCGAAGGTTGCAGGAACAGCAAATCATATTCACCCTGGGAACCCTGCAGCCCAATGGTATCAATGTGGATTTCACAAGCTTCAAAATCTCCCCTCCCCCAACTGCATCCCAAAACCAGCCCAGCTCGTCCCCGCCTCCCTAACCTGTTCTTCCTCTCACCTATCCCCTCCTCCCACCTCAAGCCGCACCCCCATCTCCTATCTACTAACCTCATCCTGCCCCCTTGACCTGTCCGTCCTCCCTGGACTGACCTATCTCCTCCCTACCTCCCCACTTACACTCACCTTTACTGGCTCCATCCCCGCCTCTTTGACTTGTCTGTCTCCTCTCCACCTATCCTCTGCTCTACCCATCTTCTATCCACCTCCCGCTCTCTCCCTATTTATTTCAGAACCCTCTTCCCTTCCCCCATTTCTGATGAAGAGTCTAGGCCCGAAACGTCAAGCTTTCCTGCTCCGATGATGCTGCTTGGCCTGCTGTGTTCATCCAGCTCCACACCTTTTTACCGGTATGTTGCCTGGAATGGAGTTTATCAGCCGTACGGAGAGAATGGACAAACTTGGATTGTATTTTCTGGAGCATTGGAGTTTAAGAGGTAATCTGATAGAAGTAACAAAATTATAAGAGGCATGGGTCGGATGGATAGTCGCAGAATGGAAATGCCATATACTGGATGGCATAGGTTTCAGGTAAGAGTGGAAAAGTTTAAAGGAGATGTGTGAGGAAAGTCTTTTTACACAGAGGGTGGTAGGTGCCTGGAACATGCTGCTAGGGAGATGGTAAAAAGAGATGTATTAACTACGTTTCACAGGCAGTTAGATAGACACATGAACTGGCAAGGAATAGAGGGATAACAAGGTGTAGAGCTGGATGAACACAGCAGGCCAGGCAGCATCAGAGGACTAGGAAAGCTGACATTTCGGGTCTGAACCCTTCTTCAGAAATGGGGGAGGGGAAGGGGAAATAAATAGAGGCGGGGGGAGGGGATGATGGAAGGTGGATAAAGGAGCAGATAGGTGGAGAGAAGATGGACAGGTCAAGGAGGTGAGGATGGACCCAGTAAAACTGAGTGTAGGTAGGAAGTTGGGATGGGGTTGGTCAGTTTAGGGAAGACAGACAGGTCAAGGAGGCAGGGATGAGACTAGTAGGTAGGAGGTGGAGGTGGGGTGTTGGTCAGTGAAGTGAGAGGAGCGGATAGGTGGGAGTAAAGACGAACAGGTCAAGGAGGCAGGGACGAGCTGGGCTGGTTTTGGGATAAGGTCGGGGGTGGGGAGATTTTGAAGCTTGTGAAGTCCACATCGAGACCATTGAGCTGCAGGGTTCCCAAGCGAAATATGAAGTGCTGTTCATGCAGCCTTCAGGTGCCATTGTTGTGGCACTGGAGGAGGCCCAGGATGGACACGTCATCCAAGGAGTGGAAGGAGGAGTTGAAGTGGTTCACGACTGGGATGTGCAGTTGTTTGTCACAAACCGAGTGTAGGTGTTCCACAAAGCGGTCTCCAAGCCTCTGCTTGGTTTCTCCGATGTCGAGGAGGCCACATCGGGAACAGCGGATACAGTATACCACATTAGCATATGTGCAGGTGAACATCTATTTAATGTGGAAGGTTTTTTTGGGACCTGGGATGGGGCTGAGGGGAAAGGTGTAGGGGCAGGTGTAGCACTTCCTGCGGTTGCAGGGAAAAGTGCCGGGGTGGTGGGGCTAGTGGGGAGTGTGGAGCCGATGAGGGAGTCACGGAGAGAGCGGTCCCTCCGGAAGGCAGATAGGGGTGGGGAGGGAAAAATGTCCTTGGTAGTGGGGTCAGATTGCAGGTGGCGGAAGTGGCGGAGGATGGTGCATTGAATCTGGAGGTTGCTGAGATGGTACGTGAGGATGAGAAGGATTCTGTCCTTGTTGTTATTGCGGGGAGGGGGTGTAAGGGATGAGTTGCGGGAAACATGAGAGGTGCAGTCAAGGGAATTTTCAACCAACGTGGAGGGGAAATTGCAGTCCTTGAAAAATGAGGACATCCGGGATGTCTGGGAGTGGAATGCCTCATCTCGGGAACAGATGTGGCGGAGGTGAAGGAGTTGGGAATAGGGGATGGCATTCTTGTAGGAAGGTGGGTGAGAGGAAGTATATTCTAGGTAGCTGTGAGAGTCGGTAGGCTTGAAATAGATATCGGTTTCCAGGTGGTTGCCAGAGATGGAAACAGAGAGGTCCAGGAAGGAGAGAGAGGTATCAGAGATGGTCCGGGTGAACTTAAGGTTGGGGTGGAAGGTGTTGGTAAAGTGGATGAACTGTTCGAGCTCCTCGGGGGAGCACAAGGTGGCATCGATACGGTCATCGATATAACGGAGGAAGAGGTGGGGGATGGGGCCAGTGCAGCTGTGGAAGAGGGACGGTTGCACGTATCCTACAAAGAGGCAGGCATAGCTTGGGGCCATGCGGGTACTCATGGCCACTCCCTTTGTCTGTAGGAAGTGGGAGGAGTTGAAGGAGAAGTTGTTAAGGGCGAGGACGAGTTTGGTTAAGCGGATAAGGGTGTCAATGGAGGGCGACTGATTTGGCCTGTGGGAGAGGAAGAAGCGGAGGGCCTTTAGGCCATTTGCATGGGGAATGCAAGTATATAGGAACTGGACGCCCATGGTGAAGATGAGGTGTTGAGGACCAGGGAGTCGGACGTTTTGGAGGAGGTAGAGGGCATGGGTGGTGTCACGGACGTAGGTGGGGAGTTCCTGGACCAGGGGGGAGAAAATGGTGTTGAGATAAGTGGAGATAAGTTTAATGGGGCAGGAGCAGGCAGAGACAATGGGTCGACCAGGGCAGTCGGGCTTGTGGATTTTGGGAAGGAGATAGAAACACGTGGTGCAGGATTGGGGAATGATGAGGTTGGAGGCTGTGGGTGGGAGGTCACCTGGGTTGATGAGGTTGTGGATGGTCTGGGAGATGTTGTTTTGGTGGTCGGAGGTGGAGTCATGATCGGGGCGGGGGGGGCGGTAGGAGGAGGTGTCAGAGAGCTAGCGCCTGGCCTCGGTGATGTAGAGATCAGTGCACCATACTACAACTGCGCTACCCTTGTCCATGAGTTTTATAGTGAGGTTAGTGTTGGAGCGGAGAGATGCATGTTCTATGGGGGAGAGGTTGGAGTGGGTGAGTGGGGTGGAGATATTGAGGCGATTGATGTCTCGACGGCAGTTGGAGTTGAAGAGGTCGAGGGAGGGTAGGAGGCCTTTGAGGTGGTGTCCAGGAGGATGGGGTGTGTTGCAGGCAGGACAAGGGGTCAGTAGAGGGAGGGTTAGGCTCGCGATTAAAGAAGTAAGCGTGGAGGCGGAGGCGGCGGAAAAACTGTTTGATGTCTAGGCATGAGCAGTATTCGTTGATGTTCGGGTGGAGAGGGATAAAAGTGAGTCCTTTACTAAGGAGTGACTGTGCGTCCTCAGTGAGGGGGAGGTGTGTGGAATGGTGAAGACCCGGCAGGGCTAGGTGCTAGTTTATACTCTGGAGCTGCTGGCAGTGGAGGCGGTGGGCATAGTGGTGTCAGCAGTGGGCAGAGTGGCATCGGCATCAGCGTTGAGCGGAGCGGCATCGGGCAGAGCGGCGTCTGTGGTGGGTGGAGAGAGTCGGCAGGTGAGTCCTCATTGTCGGTAGTGCTATCGACCTTGGAAATGGAAGCGGCAGTATCAGCGTTGTGGATGGCAGTAGCCATACCGGAAGTGGTGTACCAGGCGTGGGCGGATGTGACTTCATCCTTGGAGTCCGTGGGTGCCCCGATAGTGGTCAAATGGCCAATGACGGCAGGTACATTGTGGGGAAGGTCCTGAGTGGGGTTGAGGATTTGGGGGGTGGAAGAGGCCTGTGTTGGGTGGCAGGCACCAGTAAGTTTAGTATACTTAACGGTTTTTAATGTCCAATAAGGCGGAGTAGAATCGTGAGTTGAGGTTGTGGATCCTGCGAAGAATGAAGAACAGGAAAGGTTCTTTGCAGGGCGAGGAGATGGAGGGTCTGAGCTGGGGTAGGCTTGATTGGAGGGCCAGGAGATGCCGGCGCATTGCGCCAAGTGTGTGCTTGACGAGTCGCAGAGAAAAGCGTTTTTGGAGGACCTGAATGTTCTGTATGTAGCAGTCGTTGCGGTTGGAGCCAAATTGGGATGGCCTGAATGTAGACTGTAGTCCATTGGGGATGATCCGGTTCTGTAGGCAAGTACTTGTTATCTCAGATTCTTCAGCATTGGCAGTTCCTCCTATCTGAAGGAATAGAGGGATATGGACAGTGAACAGACAGATGGGATTAATTCAGAATGACATCAGATCAGCACAGATATGGTGCGCAGAAAGATTTGTTAGTGTGCTGTACTATTCTATGTTCTAATGAAATCTGAAAGGCCCAACTGACTTTCAATACGATAACCATCATAGAAGCACTAATTAGTGCGAACAGCACATAGCTTGGCATTATTTTCGTTCAGCAGTGATATCACTTATAGATTAACAATATTAGTTAAATGTTTTATTGAATTCTATCTTTTAGGATCAAATTTACAAACTTATTTAGTAAGCAGCTAACTTTCTATGCATTTAATTTTAAGAATTACACAATCATGGACCTACAAACTCATGAAACCGCAAGGAGCTATTCATGCACTGTAAGGAGCTACTCACGTCCTGTACTGTTCTATGTTCTATGACCATGTCAGAAGAATCCCCAGCATTTCTTCACAATACTGGTCAATTTTAAGCCCTGATTTCTACCTGCACAGTGAATTAATTGCTTGTTCCAACATTAGTTCTTTTGTAGATTGAAGAAAGTCTGGTAATTTTTTTAGCCCTTCCATAGACTGCCAAGTTGTCTCTAATTAAATCACTCTTCCAAGCTCTATGCCTGGTAGATGAAATAAATCTCTTAAAATTGGTCTCTATTGATTGCCCGAAAAGCAGAGATAGCTGAATATACCTTGCTTATTCTATTCGTACATACCTGTTGGGGCTAAATTACTTGTTGAATGCTTTACTTGAAGTATCACACTTTGTGGTGTTCCCTTCTATCATCAGCTTTTAAACACACTGTTGAAAATGTATTGACTTGTTGGCATTGTTAGCTTTATGTGAAGCCATTGAACACACTGCAATTCCCTCTTCCAGAGCCTCCACTCTGACCCCTCCAGAGTTGGCCTTCAGCATTATCAAATGTCTCAGGTTACAGTAAAGTCTTGACCAAGATTACCATTTGTGCGATTATCACGCTTGAACGACCTGGGTGAGTAATTGATCTTTTTCAGTTTGCCTTCTTGTCATAGGAGTGTTTCAAACCTGTGTTTCTCCTCTGCAGGCTTCAAAGTCTTCCAAGGTCTTTTCTCTGCCTTTAGGGTCTTCCTGTTTTTTACTTAGCTGGATCTTTGATGTCTTCTTAGGTCCTATTCTTTCGCAGTCTTTTCATATCAGCTGTGTTCCTTGGGCTCACTTTTCATTTTAGATTCTGGTTCTGCTGTTTATTTTTAATGATGCCAGCATGCATTTTCTTGTAGGAGCAAATTACTGCAGATGCTAGAATCTGTACTGAAACCAACTAATGCTGGAGATCAACCGCAGGTCAGGCAGCGTCCACGGAGAGAGAGCAAGCTAATGTTTTGAGTCTAGGTGACGCCTCGTCAGAGCTGAAGTGTGGAGGGGGCAGCATTTATGCGATAGGTGGGGGGGTGGTGGTGGTGGAGGGGTGTAGAGTGCTGGGGGAGTGAATATATTGATAGTGCAGATTAAGTGATCGGAATGTGAGAATGGCAGGACAATGGCGTACCTAACTGGCAAACTTCAAAGAACAGACAGTCCCACTAATGGTGGGGGGAGCGGAGAGAGGCCATGGTGACAGATAATATAACAAGTAAAGCTAAAAGAAAGGGGAGTTGGTTCACAATTTGAAGGTGTTGAATTCAATATTAAGTCCAGAGGTTGTAAAGTGCCTAGTCTGAAGATGAGATGTTATTCCTTCAGTTTGTGCTGTGTTTCACTGGAGCATTGCTGCATGTCGAGGACAGATGAGCGGGCTGCTGTTAAAATGACCGGCTTTGAGAAAGTCAAGGTTATGCTTGTCCACAGGCCAGAGGTGTTCTGCAAAGTGCCCATCCAGACTGCGTTTGGTTTCTCTAATGTAGAGTACACCACATTAGGTGCAGTGAATACGACATACAAGATTGGAGGAGGTACAGGTGAAATGCTGTTTCACCTGGAAAGACTATTTAGGCCCTTGTATAGTGAGCAGGGTGGAGGTGAAGGGGCAGGTGTTGCAATTTCTGCGGTTACAGGGGAAGGTGCTACGGGAAGGTGGTGGTGATAGTGGTCAATGAATGGACTATGGTGTCCTGGAGGAAACGATTCCCATGAACTGCAGAAGGGGGAGCGAGGGGAAGATATGTTTGGGGGTGGCATTCTGCTGGAGTTTTCTGAAATGGTGAAGAATGCAAAAGCTGGTGGCGTGAAAAGCGAGGACGGGGGGGGCGGGGTCCACTTATGTCATTGTGAGTGATGGGAAGGGGCAAGGGCAGAAGCACAGGTGATAGGTCAGTTGCTGTTGTGGGACCTGTCAACCACAGTGGGCAGGAAACCAAAGTTATGGAAGAAGCAAGCCATGTCAGCAGTGCTGCTTTTGAAGGTGGCACCATCTGAACGGATACAACATAGGCAAAGGAATTGGGAGAATGGGATGGAATCCTTTCAGGGCCTGGCATGTGAACAATTGTCGTGAAGGTAGCTATGGGAATCAGTGGCTTTGTAATGTATGGCAGTGGACAGTTTATTCCCCGAAATGGAGACACAGCGGTCAAAGAAAGGAAGAGAAGAGTGGGAAATGGATGATGTGAAAATTATAGAGGCAAAATGAACAAATTTTCCTAGTGGGAGTATGAAGCAGCACCAAAGTAGTCATCAATGTACCAACAAAAGAGTTGTAGGAGGGGGCTAGTGTAGGACTGGAACAAGGATTGTTCCACATACCCCATAAAGAGGCAAATATAACTGGCACCCATGTGGGTGCCTATAGCCACTCCTTTGACTTGGCAGAAGTGAGATGAATTAAAGGAGAAATTGTTCAGTGAGAGAACAAGTTCAGGCAGATGGAGAAGAGTGGTGGTGGACATATAACGTTCAGGCCTGTGGTTGAGGAAACAGCTGAGAGCTCGCAGACAGAACCTGGTGGGGAATGGAGGTATAGAGGGATTGGACATCCATGGTGAACAGGAGGCAGTTGGGGCTAGGGAACTGGAAACTGTCAATATGGTGAAGGGTATCAGAGGAATCATGGATGTAAGTGGGCAGAGTCTGGACAAGTGGAAAGAGGCTAGGAGGAAATGAGCTCAGGGGGCCAGAAAAGGCTGATACAATGGGCCTACCAGGCCAGTCTGGTTAGCGGATTTTGGGAAGGGAGTAGAAGTGGGCTGTCCAAGGATGGGAGACTACAAGCTTGGAGGCAATGGGGTGAAGATCTCCAAAGACAATGAGGTCAGTGACAGTCCTGGTAACAATGGTTTGATGCCCGGATGTGGGGTCATGGTCCAGAGGGAGGTAGGAAGAAGTGTCCAAGATTTGGCTTTGAGCTTCCCCACAAGGTAAAGATTAGCACACCAGGCTACAACAGCATTACCTTTGTTGGCAGGCTTCATAATAAAGTTAGGGTTGGAACTTGAGAGAGTGAAGTGCGGCAATTTCAGAAGGGGACAGGTTAGAGTGGGTGAGAAGAACAGAGAAATTGAGATGGCTGATGTTACATCGGCAGATTTCAATGAAGAGGTAGAGGGCAGGCAAGAGGCAAGCGGAAAGGGTCTAGGTAGAGGGTGAATACTGGAGGCTGGTGAAGGGATCAGTGTAATGGAGGAGGGAGAATTCCTACCTGAAGAAGTGAGTGTGGAGACAGAGGCAGCAGAAAAACAGGTCAACATCAATGGCGAGCTCAAACTTCATAAAGGTGGGGGCATGAAGGTACGAAGCTGAGTCCTTTGCCAAAGACAGCACATTCAGCCTCAGAAAGTGGAAGGTCAGGAGGTATGGTGAAAACACGGCAAGAGCGGGGATTGGGGAGAGTGACCTCCTTTGCCTACATCGCATCTATTTGGATGATGCCACTTTTCAAAACGGTGCTGCTGACACGGCTTGCTTCTTCCAAAACTGTGGTTTCCCACTCATTGTGGTTGACAGGTCCCTCAATGGCATCTGACCTATCACTTACGCTTCCATTCTTCCCCCTGTCTGCAATTCGCAGGGGCACCCTAGTCTATTCACCGACCATGAAAACCACCCCTCCTCCCCATAGCACCTTCCCATGTAACCACAGAAAGTGCAACACCTGCCCCTTCATCTCCACCCTGCTCACCATCCAAAGGCCTAAACAGTCTTTCCAGGTGAAGCAGCCATCTACCTGTACCTCCTCCTCTTGTGTATTATATTTGTTGAACCCAATATGGCCTACCCTACATTGGAGAAATCAAATGCAGACTGGGTGATCACTTCGTGGAACATCTCTGGTCTGTGCGCAAGCATGAACCTGACCTTCCTGTATCCAGGTTTTTTAACACAGCGTCATTCTAACACGCCCACTTGTCTGTCTTTAACATGCTGCAGTGCCTCAGTGAATCACAGCGCAAACTGGAAGAACAATATCTCATGTTCAGACTAGGCACTTTACTTAATATTGAGTTCAACATCTTCAAATTGCGAACCAACTCCCCTTCCTTACCTTTCTTTTAGCTTTACTCGTTACGTTCTCTGCCACCATGTCCTCTCTCCCCTCCCCCCACCCAAGTGGGACTGCCTCTTCTTTCAAGCCTGGCAGCTAAACACACCATTATTCTGCTATTCCCACATTCCAATCACTTTTTCTGAACTATCAATATCTTTTCTTCCCCAGCACTCTACACCCACCCCACCCCCACCTTAGGATAAATGCTGCCCCCTCCTCACTTCACTTCTGCTCTGATGAAGTGTCATCTATACTCGAAACGTTAGCTTGCTCTCTCTCCATGGATGCTGCATGCCCCACTGTGAACTCCAGCATTTGTTAGTTTCAATGTATTTTCTTGCGCTTATGTACAAAGCTGTGATGTACGCATTGAGAGATGCTGCTCTGGAGTATCTCAGGTTGTAGGTTTCAGCACAGACATTGTTCCTGAGGCAGTTTGATGCTAAGTAAGGATCTTCAACTCCTTATGTACTATAATCTTCCTTAATTGACATCTACCTCTCTCTTCACATACCCACCCAGACTGGTGTGTTCTCTCCTGCTGATGTGAGAACCTTAACATATGAAACTTACTGTACCACAGGCATCTCTGGATTATCCCAAAATAAAATTATAATCATCACGACGGTATATACAGTCATTCAGAGAGAATTTCATGATGTGTTAAATGTACTGATTACGTTCGCCTTAAATATCCACCCATATGACAGCAGCTAGGAGAGTGAAAAGTGGCTGGACTTTTGGAATACACTGGTTCTCACCAATTTCACAGATTAACACATTTTACTTTGAATTCATTAGCATACTTCAAAATGTCACACTTGTAGACAGCTTTGTGAGACAGAAGTGACCAGGCAGGGAACGGACAAATGAACAGCTGTTTTTGTTTGTCTCTTCTAGATGTGTCAAAAAAAATAGGAAACTACAGACTGTGCTTGATGTTGGCTTCATCTCATCGCTCAAAGTATAGAAGCTGGGTACTTAACAATCATCTGCAAATCTAGAAACCATCTCACATCTACAACAGTGATTAGAGCTAAATTAAACACTAGATACGTTCATTACACAAAGCTCTGCTCAAGAAGTGCAAACTAACAAAAAATGATTCTTCATCCTCAGCTATCCATCACTTTTAAAATAATTGGAACGTAATCATATTAAATAATTGCAAGTTTCAAATTAAATTAAGTTCTGCATTTGACAAATGTTTACTAAAATTAATTAATTTGCAGTTTCACCCCTGAACCTCATATTTCATTTGTACGTATGATAATGTGTAGCCCACATTCCAAAGAACAGGGTTTAAATTAATTTTTGTATTGCATTGTAAGTGAATGGAGTTGTATCTCACCTTAACTTTGAACTTTTTTTGATATGCATTACCATGCAGATCTTGAGGACTTCCGAACTGTCTGAAAAGATTTAATGATACAATTTGATCCAAAAGCATTTAGCATAGGTATTTAAGTGTTCACAAATAAGCCGGAGTGTGCTACTTAACAATAGCTGCACACCAGAGAACATTTTAATGAATAAAATCATACAGAAAGACAAATGGGATTTATATCACGCTACAGATCTTTACAATTACTGCCCTTTTCTATGGCTACAAGTTTCAAGCATGAAATATGCTTCAATAATGTTTCCCAGTCCAGGAAAAGTTTGATCCTTAACTTCAAGCACACATATTCTATTTTCCCTTTGGAGAATATTAGGTAAATGCAGAATAGTTTAACAGACTGATAATCTGTCACCTTAAGACACTGATTCAATTGGGCACAAGCTGCACTTACAAAAGTGATACAAAGTGACCAAAGAACATAGAGGTTTTGGAAATAGGGAGTGAATTTCCATCATCCTCTTGAGTCATCTATTTATATTCATAGATTATCATAATTTTAGCTGTTTATGTATCAGGACTGTACCAATAATTGAAAGTCATAACCATTTTAAAGGGAGAGAAATGTCTGTTTAATTAGAACTGAATTAAAAGCTGCTCAAATTAATACATTCTTCCATTGCGTCATTCAGTACTGCTCACAATTCCATTATGGTTTAACCACAGCGGAAGCTCATTTACTCAAATTGTAACTTGAACCTTTAAGCACTAAGGTCATGTCACAACCAATACGATAATTTGGAAAACTGCTATTAATCATTTCAATTAACTGGCTTATTGATTAATAGGAGCATTAAGTCAGGAATGAGGTGTATTTGCTTACTTAGTAACCAGTTGATCGCGTTTCATCAATTTTAATTTTCTACAGTAACATAAAAACATACAAATTAGGAGGAGGAGTAGGCCATTTGGCCCTTTAAGCCTGTTCCGCCATTCTTTATGATCCTGACTGATCACCGAACTCAGTACCCTGTTCTTGCTTTCTCCCTATACCCTCTGATCCCTTTAGCCCTAAGAACTGTATCTCTTTATTTCTTAAAAACGTTCAATGTTTTGGCCTCAGCTGCTTTCTATGGCATAGAACTCCATAGGCTCACCACTGTCTGACTGAAGAAATCATCTCAGTCCTAAATGCCCAATCCTATATCCTTAACCTGTGCTCTTGGTTCTGGAGGAGGTTTTCACTGAAAACTGAATTGTACTTTTTGTTGGTGAAGATATGAGCTGATCAGCGCCTCCATACTTGGAGCATGCAGTGGTTTGATGTACATTTAGGATGAGGTGGACACACCCTTCCTTTCATGGTGGCCTCTGTTACATAACAAGATGCCATAAACTGTCTGGTAAGTTTAATGATGCCCTTTGAATGGGGATTAGAGAGTGGATGAATGAATGGGTAGGTGAATGGATGAATAAATAGGTGGCTGATGTTGGTAAATGAATGAATGTGCAATTGGGTGAGGTAAGTAGTTGGATAGCTGTGTTGTGATGAGATAGGTAGATCAGGTTTCATGGGTTGATATCCGGGAGTGACATAGTCAGTTCTGGTCAGGGTGGAGTGGAGTAATTGACTGGTCAGAGGTTAGTCAGGTAATCTGGAAAAAAGCAGTCCTGTTGAGTGATTGGACAGTATCTTGGTCTGGTCAAAGGGTTGGTCAGGTCAGGAGCATAGTCTGGTCTCATTTGGGGAACCAGTCAGAGGTTAGTAGGTAGTCAAATAGGGTTGAGAGATAGTTAGGTAGTCAGGGGAGTTGGTAGTCATGTTGGACCATAGGTAGTTGGGTGATTGGGGTGTTATTTGTGACAGGACTGAAGTGATAGTATAGTCAGATCAGGTCATGGGTTAATCCAGGGATCAGGAGTGTACTCAGGAGTCAGAGCAGTTTGCAGAGTTACCCAGGTGTGAGACCAACTTTTCAACTTTCTAACATTTCCTTGATGACTATCAAGGTAAGTCCCATGCACCTGTCTGAAATCACAATTCTTGACCAATACTTAAAACATTTTTATCGTCCTCAGAAATTGAACTGTTTGTTTGGAGAGGTTCATGTGGAGTTCCAGTGAGCAGAGGGACTGTCCATGGATTTTCATACTTCTCGAGCCATTCCCACAACAGTCCAGGCATCATGGCTTCAACAAAATCCTGATACAGATCTTCAATTACATGGGGTTCTTGCTAAATATAGGAGATACATTTGAGAAAAACACAACATATAACAAAAGAATGAAAAACAGGCATGTATCTCTGATTAAAATTAATGCAATTGGGGGACTGCTATGAAACTTCCCGCTCTTGCATCCCAGCTCTCTTGCAATAAAATTTCATACATCATTGATCTTTCTAGTCTTTGTTGCTCCTCCTTGTTTTCTTTCTATGATTTGCACAAAAGATTACCCAATCCTTCTGCCTCTCAACATATACTTGTTACTCATATTTTTTAAAAAGTCTTCTTCTCTAATCTTTTGATCAAATTGAACAATTTCACACTTTCCCAGCATAAAGTTTCTCTGTGCCCAATATACATCATATCCGCAACTTCTTTGTGTTCTTCTCACAGCGTGCTCACTCACATGGGAGACTAACAGCAAAGATAAGTATCCATGGGATCCAAGGATATTTGGCAAATTGGATCCATGATTTGCTGAGTGGCAGGAAACACAATAATGGTTGAGGGTTGTTTTATTGGACGGAAAGTCTCTGTCCAGTGGGTCCCATGGGTGTCATTGTTGAGGCTTTTGCTGTTTGTAGTTTATTTGATAATTTACATTTGAGTTTAAAAAGATTGATCAATAAGGTTCTTCAGTAGATTTGTAGCTCAGGTTGTGAATGCTGCGGTTGGTTTGCTCACAGAGCTGGTTCATTAGTTCGCAGAAGTTTCATTACCCTGCTGGGTAACATCATCAGTGCAGCCTCCAATGAAGCACTGTTGTGTTTTCCTGCCTGGGATTTAAGCTACGCCAAAAAGAAGAAGAGTACCTCCACCAAGTATTTAAGGACAACGGATACCCGAACAACTAGATCCAACGATGCCTATCACATCAACAACAACAAGAAGATGCTGCATGCCCTGACACACTCATCACGCTACCATACATCAAGAACATATCCAAACTGACCACAAGACTCCTACAACCACTGGGCGTCAGAGTAGCACACAAATCCACGTGTACCCTATGCTAACTGCTAACTTGAACCAAAGACCCCTTACCCGCTATGGACAGAACCAACGTAATATACAAAATTCCATGCAAGGACTGTGACAAACATTACATTGGACAGACAGGAAGAAAACTGGCCACAAGAATCCATGAACACCATCTAGTAACAAAAAGACACGACCAATACCCGACCAATACCCAGTCATCTCTATTCAGATGGGTAAGGAGAACCACCAGTTTGATAGGACAGGCCAAACAGAGGGAAGCATGGAAATTCCTAGAGGTCTGGTTCTCCACCAAGAAGGCCATCAACAAACACATCGAACTAGACCCGATATATACACCACTGCGAAGGAAAACCGGAAATGGGGTAATCAAATCCAATGGACCCCAGAATTTAGGTACCAGGCAGAAAAAGACAACAGTGTTTCATTTGAGGCATTGCACGGATTGTGCTACCCAGCAGGGTAATGAAATGTCTGCGAACTAACGAACCAGCTTGGTGAGCGAACCAACTACAGCAAGGTTGATCAATTTACAGAAGATCCAAAAATTGGTAGCATGGTAATTATTATGGGACTGGACTTAGACTACAAGAAGATACAGGTGGGCTGGTCAGATGAGCTCATCAGTAACAAATGCACTTCAATGCACATAAATGTGTGGTGATACACTTGGGAAAGACAAGCAATGCAAGGTGGGTGTAGTGATTGGAAACTGATGGGCCTCATTAACTACAAGGTTCTTGATTGGCATTGTTAACCTGGACCAATCAGGAGAGCCTTTATTGACCAATATAACCAGGAGATTCTTCAAAAAGAATCTGACAGGAGATTAGAATATCCCCAGTTGAGGACTAACACTGAGCTGGCTGGTGCCAGTCTACTACGTACTATTGAGAAAAGGGTGATTTGGTGACAGGAAACTGGCCTTTGAGCGGTTATTTCAGTAGGACTATAAGAAGCACTGAGCCAGGGCTAATAAAGGCAAGTTTAAGAACAGGGAAGTGACGCTGGAGCTATATAAAACGTTGATTAGGCCACAACTAGAGTATTGTATGCAGTTCTGGAATCCACATTATAGAACAGACGTGATAGCACTGGAGAGGGTGCAGAGATTTGCCAGGATATTGCAAACTGGAGAGTTTCAGTTTTGAAGAGAAATTGGGCAGACTTGGATTGTTTCCCTTAGAACGCAGGAGATTGAGAAAGAACACAATTGAGAGTATAAACCTGTGAGGGGTACAGATAGGATAGACAAAAAGAAACTTAGCCTTGATGGAAGGATCAATGATTGGAGGGCATACATTTGAGATAATGAACAGAGGTTTAAAGGAAATGCAAGGAAAAACTTTTTCACTGAGAGGGTGGTGGGAATCTGGGACTCACTGCTTGTATGGCTGTTAGAGGCACAACATTTAAGAAGTATTTAGATGTACACTTGTGATAGCAAAGCATAGAGACTTATGGGCCAAGTGTTGGAAATGGGATTAGAAAATTTGGTGTTTGTTTTGACCAACACTGGTGTGAAGGGCAAAAGGGCCTTTTTCTGTGTTGTAGTTCTCTATGATTCTCTAATGCTATACTTTCCCAGCTAGTTTTGATTTATCAACAAAGTTGGATATATGACATGCAGTGCCCTCATTTAACATTTTGATTTAGATGATAAATTGCTCCTTTCTTGAACATTTGGGTGACATTTATTTCCTACCAATCCACACAGACTAGAGAATTCAGAAGAATAAATACTAACGTGTCTTTCAGTTTCCTTGTTGTCACTTCTTTTAAAACTCTTGGGGCAAGCCCTGGGAATTGATCTGCTCTTTGACCCAGTATTGCTCCTTTTTTTTAACTAATGTTAGCTACCTGTAGTTCCACATTTTCTCATTTTCTGATTATATATTTTGCATCCAGCTCTGCAAAGGCAGACACAAAGAGTTAGGTTTCTATGGCCTTTATGGACTGGAAATGGAGGTAGGACTGAGATTAAAATGGCTGCTGAACCACACACTCAGACCACTCATTGCCTTGGAACAGGCCCATTCCTTTTAAGGGTCTAATATTGTGAGTTCAATATGAGCCATTTCTTACGGATTTTTCTGCTTCAGTGAGGCACAGGATGTCAGTAGCTGCTGGGTGCTGGAGGCGAGGACAGGTCATACAAATGTAGAAACGTAAGACCAGGAGTAGGCCATTCAGCCCTTTGAGCCTATTCCACCATTCTGAATTGCTGCTAATCATCCACCTCAATGCCACGTTATCCTCATGTCGAGAAATGTAATGATTCTGCCTTAATCATGCTCAATAACTGAGCTTCCATGGCCCTCTGAGGTAGACAATACATGGAGGCAAGAAAAGTAATAAAAGGTAAGTAAAATTGATGTTTCAAGTTTAAATGGCTTATCCATTTATCATTAAAGTTCCACTACAGGCTAGAAGAGGAACCAGAATTAACAACTGTATTGGTTCTGGGAATCACCACCCTCTCAGACTCAGCTGGCATTGTATGAGTACTGTAGCATTGGGCTCAGCTGTTGGAATTCCACCTGAGTACAAGAAAGTTGCAGTAGAAATTGGTGCCACATTCTGAGTAACTGGGTCCATTGGAAGATGGGGAGTAGCAGCCTGCACAGGAAGGACAGAACATCAGGCATCAGGAGGCCAGGGAGAGTAAGGGACAAGAAGGAGACGCTGCCTTGAGCACAACGTTACGGCAAAGAGGCAAAGACACCTGTCCATGATTGCATATCAGGGGTTCGCAGAGATAATGTGATCAAGATTAAATTCGAATAGGGAAATAAGTTGATTGTGTTAATGACAGAGTCTATCAGAGGGAAAATGATTGAAAGCACCCTCCTTGGTTGTCTCCTCCCAGTGACTGATAAACTCATCCAAGAGAGACAATACAGTTTCCACCCAACAATAGGTATCATCTACCAATCAAAGGGGAGGTGCACTATTAATCCTGAGGCCCAGGTAATGCTCTGTGGACCTGAGTTCAAATTTTGCATGGTGCATGGTAGAATTTGAATTCAATAAAGACCTGGAATTAAAAGTGGAATGATGATCATGAATTCTCTGTCGATTCTTGGAAAAACCCATCTGGTACACTTATTTCCTTTAGAGAAGGAAACTGCCATCTTTACCTGCTCTGGCTTATATGTGACTTCAGACCCACAGCAATGTGGTTGACTCTTAACTACCCTCTGGGCAAATAGGGATGGGCAATAAATGTTGGTCTAGCCAATGATGCCCTCATCCTGTGAATGAATAAAAAAAATCACAGACACGATCTTCATTGCCCAGCAAATTCAAGAAATGCAAAGAACTGAACCATCAACTTGACATAGCCTTTGAACCTTATGAAAGCCTTTAAATTTATGAATCCCAAAGGCTTATGGAATATTCTCCTCAATTTTGGGTGCCTTCAGAAGTTTGTCACTTTCTTGAACCTATTCCATACAACCTACCATACAAGCTGTGATCCTTGCCTACAGTACCATAAAGGTGTTACTGCAGTGAAGATTGGACTCAAATAAACTTTGTCATTGCCCAGCTTTCTACTCCAATGTCCTTGCTGCAATACAGCACTTCACCTCCAGTAAATACCTACAAATATCGATGGATCAGGTAGGAAACTGTTCACCCTCGCACCACTTTCAATTTAAAACTAGATCCATTCCAACCTGATCTCTGATGTGCAGATTATGCTTGTGTGTGCACTCACTCAGATACTGAGCTTCAACTCATTGATAACTCCTTCTCCAAATCATATGAGAAAATACTATGAAAAGCAGCAGCAAGATGTTAGAAAGCGTAGACCATTTTCCACATTTTGGCAGCCTCGTTTTGATGAAGGAAGATACAGATGATGAAATTCATCATCATCTCCAATGTTTTGATTAAGGAGTAGAATATTTGAGGACCATTATCACAAACCCAAGACTTTGAACTCATACATTCTCCCTTAGGACAAGCAGTAACTGATGTGATTTCTCCTGTGGGTGTATGAAACTTGTCTCCCACCAACTTGAATTCGACAGCAAGCCTGACTCCATCCCAATTTAAGGCTTACTAGTTCACCCTCCCCACCACTTCCCCACCCTCACCTCAGTCAGATTCCCAATGGAGGTGTGTAAACCTGACACTAAAATTAGCATGACTCCTGTTTTCCATTGCCAATGGGAAAATCCAAGCCAAAATGAATGCAAGAATTCATTTAACACCTCTGCCATTGTATTTTCTTATTCTCCATTATAATTTCTCAACTGTTTTTCTGACTGTCTCGCTAGACTGTTTCTGAAGACAATTGACAGTCAACCACATTGCTTTGGATGTGGAGTTAGATCTGTAAATAAGAGCAGGTAAGGATGGTAGATTTTGTTCCCTAAAGAGATGTTAGTGAACCAGATGGTGTTTTATAGCAATTGATGGTAATTTGCCTTCATTTCTCAGGGACCCATGTTTACTTTCATTGCCACTTCCTTTTCACAAATTCCTAATGTCTCTCACATTCTTCTTTGTGCATTGCAGTAAGGCAAATGTTTATGCAAACAACAATCAACCATTAATAAACTAACTTTCTTTATACCTCTTCAACAGACATGGCAGCAGAGAGATCAATATAACAAAATTCTCAGATATTGTGTTACTGTTTTTAAACTTCTTGCTGGTTTACTCTTAAGACTGCGGATAGGGCTACCTAAATTTCCCAAGTGGACTTCTTGTTGTCCTCCCACTCACCCACCCTGAACTGTCTGTGGAGTGGGGAAGCCTAAGCAACACTACCTTCATCTTAATGGATACCCTCACTACACCCTGAATGGCCTCAATTTTGAAGCTAGCAGGAAAGGTTTGGGGCAGGGGTCAGCCCAGCAGTTCAAAAACAAAGTTGCTGGAAAAGCTCAGCAGGTCTGGCAGAAGGAAAAAACAGAGTTATCATTTCAGGGCCAGTGGCCCTTCCTCAGAACTGATGGTAGCTGCAGCAAGCCAGAGACAGGGGCTGGGGTGAAGGAAGTGTGGACCAGGGTGTCCCGTGGTCGACAGGGCTCTCAACCGGGTCTGACAAATCGCCTGCACTTCCGCCCTCACCCCTTCTCTTCCCACCTGCAACAGCAATAAGGTTCCCCTTTTCCTTACCTATCATCCCACCAGCATCCACATCCAGAAGATCATCAGGCACCATTTCCGCCACCTCCAGCAAGATGCCCACCACCAGACACATATTCCCCTCCACTCCCTTGTCCGCCTTCCACAGGGACCATTCCCTCCGGGACACCCTGGTCCACTCTGCCTTCACCTCAATACCCCCCCACAGCCCTACGGCACCTTCCCCTTTAACCGGCGAAGGAGAAACACCTGCCAATTTACCTCCTTCCTCCCCAGTATCCAAGGGCCCAAACATACCTTTCAGGTGAAGCAACACTTCACCTGCACTTCCCAGAATCTAGTCTACCAATTCGCTGCTCACAACATTGGGGAAACATATGTAGACTAGGTGATTGCTTTGCAGAGCATCTACGTTCTGCTCGCAAAAAAGACCGTGAACTACCCGTTGCCTGCCACTTTAATGCACCTGACCAACATGTCTGTCTCTGGCAGTGTTCCAGCAAAGCTCAATGCAAGCTAGCAGAACAACACCTCACTTTCCGCTTGGGGACTCTACAGCCCTCCAGACTCAATATCAAGTTCAATAATTTTAGGGCCTAAGCTCTACCATGTCCCAGCCCCCTACCCCACATACCAGGCCTCATTACCACATAGCCTGCCATTACACACCCCTTGTTGTTAGTCACTAACAGTCCCCATTAACAACTATTTACCCTCCCAGCCTGATCGTTATCAACTCTTTGTCCAACTGCTCTTCTCGCTCTTAAGGCTCTATCCTATCGTTTACTCCCTACCCCATCCCCGTCCCCTTTTTTCTGCGTATAAGCTGACGTTTTCCCAGCCACCATCAGTTCTGAAGAAGGGTCACCAGACCTGAAACGTTAACTCTGTTTTCTCCTCCACAGATGCTGCCAGACCTGCTGAGCTTTTCCAGCAACTTTGTTTTTGTTCCTGATTTACAGCATCTGCAGTTCTTTTGGTTTTTTTTTAGCCCAGCAGTTCTGCCTGCTTGGGCCTTTGATAGGGAAGGGCAGCACCTATATCACATGAACCCTCTTTCCACAACGGCACCTCCTAAAATCAGATCCCGTCCTCCATTGACCTCTCTATCCAGACTCCCACCTGCCATCTTCCCGCTCCTCCAGGTCACCTCCCCTCTCTACCTTGGACCCAGCCCACCCATTCCCCCACCCAACCGTCCCTTTTCATACTTTCCTGGTCCTGTGACTTAAAGTCTGTGACTTGAAGGCCTTGTATTGCTTAGAGACAAGAGCTGCCAACTGATCAGATTTGCATTATGGGGAGGGGTGAGCAGATGTCCTATCTATCACCAATGAATCCTCCTCAGTGCGTTAAATGACTGTGAGGTTGCTGTAAATGGTATGGCGAATTCTCCACCTATTCTTTGGGTGTCAGTGAGGGAAACTCCATCTTTCAAAAACTCCTGCCACGGAGAATCTGATGTCACAGTTATGACCTAGTGCCTGGGCACTTGTAGATAAGAAGGCTTGTTGCTTATGCCAATTATTGGTATAGTTTTTTTGATTGATGGCTGATTTTTTTGGGCTCATCAAGAAATTACTCTTCAAAAACAGAACACTTGTCAAATATTCATGCACACTTAAACTCATTACAGCAACCTCACAGTCATTTAATGCACTGAGGAGGATTCATTGGTGATAGATAGGACATCTGCACACCCCTCCCCATAATGCGAATCTGATCAGTTGGCAGCTGTTGTCTCTAAGCAATACAAGGCCTTCAAGTTACACTTAAACTCATGTGTCCCAATGTTAACTCAGAGACATGTTGAAAGTCCTGCACTCTGATATTGTGCAGGAAACTTATAATAAGCTGATTGTATCTAACAAAGGGATTTGAATTCAACCAGCTCACTGCCTTTTTATTCCCAAACATCTGTTCTTACTCTTTCATGGGATGTAGGCATCAATGGTCAACATTCATTCTCCATCCTGAACTGAGTGGCTTGTTCAGCCATTTCTGAGGGCAGAGAAGCATCAACCACACGGTCTGGAGTCACAGTTGTAGGCCAAAATAGATAACAATGGCAAAATTTGTTGCCAAAAATGCGTGTTAGTGAACAGGATAAGTCTTTAAAACAATTAATAATAGATTCGTGGTTACTGAGACTAGCCTTATATTCCACATTTGCTATTAAATTTAAATTCCACCAACTGTTACTGTGGGATTTGAGCTCATATCCTCAGGATTTGAGGATATATATGAGGCCACTTGGCCTGCACATTTGAATTTTGAGTCCAACATTACTATCACTAATACAATGCTTTCCCCATTAATTTTTAATGTGTTGTAGCAGCAAATATAACAAGAAACTTGATCACACAATCTTAACTCTACCATTTGAAGGGTCAATCTGAAGATAGCATTTGGAGAAGCTGGGGTTTAGGAATGACATAAAAAGAATTTTGAGAATGGATTCATGAGGATAAGGGATGCTTTGGCTTGCAATGAAATTTCCCAAGAAATGCAGCTAGGGCCAGTGAGGAACCACAAATGGATGTTCTTTTCCAGTAACGAGAGGGTGTATCCTGTTGGAGATACCATGAAGGCACAGCAAGAGTTGTGTGGCTTTGACAAAATTGAAATGAAGTGTGCAGGAGAAGTGGGTATTACACGTGCCCAAGACCTAAACAGATATTTTCTAATCAACCTGCTCAGGGATGTTATTACACATCCCTGGAGCAGGCAGGGCTTGAACCCAGGCTTCCTGGCACAGAAGTAGCTGATGGCTCAGTGGTTAGCACTGCTGCCTCTCAGCACCAGTGGCCTGGGTTCAATTCTGCCCTTAGGTGACAGCCAATTTACACGTTCTCCCCGTGTCTGCAAGCATTTCCTCTGAGTGCTCCAGTTTGCTCCCACAGTGCAAAGATGTGCAGGTTAGGTGGATTGGCCATGCTAAATTGCCCATAGTGTCCAGGGATGTTTCAGTTAGGTGGATTAGCCATGGAAATGCAGGGGGTGTGGGACTGAGTGGGATGCTCTTTGGAGGATCAGTGTGGGCTTGATGGGCCAAAAGGCCTGCTTCCTCACTGCTGCACAAAAGACCCTAACCCAGGACGTGGATATACTGGTGCATCCTAAGTGAATCTACCATTAATAAGAAAAACAAAAGACCTGCAGTCTGATAGCATCTTTTAGAACATTCTAAAGCACTTTACAGCCAATGAAGGACTTTTGAATTGAAGTCTCTTCCATAATTTAAGAAAAATTACTGCCAATCTACACTCAACAAGCTCTGACAAAAAGCAATGTGCTACTGATTCTATATTTTATTGATGGACAAACACCGGCCGGATCAGGTTGGTTGAAAATAGTGCCATGGAATCTTTTGCATCCATCTGACAAAACAAACAGGGCCTCAGTTTAATGCTTTATCTGAAAGAAGGTATCACTGACAGTCCTCCTTTAGTACTCCTTTAGTATTCTGTTGGCATGTCAATTTAGATTTTTGTACTGAAGTTGCAGAAGTGGGCTGTTATCTCACAATCTCCTGATTTAGAGGTAGAAGCATTACCAATGGAGCTGTGGCTTACACAGCAGTCAAGAGCTTTCTTGGCAACTGGGTGATACGATGGTATTATCGGTTTCCTCTTCCTCCTTGGAAATCCTGCAAAAAGGTTCTCTTGGGAGGAAGTCAGACATTGGAAGAATAACAGACACTGGGAGTGAGTCATACATTAGAACAGGTCCAGACATTGGAAGGGGATTGGGAGCTAAGTGGGCACATGGTGAAGTCCAATCATGGTGTGCTTAATTACTGTTCAACCATGGGGTAAGTGAGGCAGTGAAGAACAGAGCAATGTAGAGGTTTGGACAATTGTGTAGGGAATTCCAAATATAGGAATGTTTGATCACAAAGATTGGATTGGTATTGTGAAACAGCAGGAAGAGGAAAGGGTGGTGGAAGATGTTCATTCCTGGATTTGTTTACAGGCACAATTGCAGGGAGAACTCTTGTTTCACCTGGTCCACAGGCAGTGGTTGGAAGGCACTCACTGTTCCATGCCACTGATTTCATCCGTCTTCACTTGTCAAGTTTCCAGATACACAGGAAACTATTCAGCAGTTATTCAGGAGAGCCGGTTAATTGCAAGTTCCCAATCTATTCCCGCTACAACTGGAAATAGACAAGTTGAAGGCAAGGTGGAATTTTTTTAAGCTTCTTTGAGTCTTAAATATTAGCCTTGATTTGACTTGAATGGAGAAGATTATTGTCTGTTGCATGAAACATGACACCAATTCATCATCCATTTTTATTTTACCACTGAGAACCAAAGTCACTCCTCAAAATCTGAGATTTCACCACTATTCAAGTGGATAGTTGTACACCCAACATTACTCTGTAGTAAATACCAGTGAGAATACTGCTGTCAGATTTAAAGTTACGCAGCTGAGGGTCACCGATGAAGAAAAAGAAAATAACCAACTCAACAACTGTCGAACAGCCCTTGGGAATATTTGTAAGGTATCTTACAGCCTGGACTACTGCAAAAACTGTCATCAAAATGTGAAGTACTCTCACTGAAAAGAAAATGTTGGTTAATAACAAAAAATTATGTTGAGCTGAAATTAAATTCAAATGAACATGAAATCCAACATGCTGCTTTTCGTTATTTTGAAATTGTTCATAAATAGTAGTGCAATTCTGGTCTTGAATAGATCAAATATTTACTAGTGACAAGTAGGACATTGTGAAAATTAAATGCATTCCATTTTGCTTTAAAAGCATTTTAAATAAACTCAGAAGCAGAATTTTTATCTCAGTGTTCATGCAAGAGTTCAATCAAATGACAAGCATCATAAAATCACAGCAAAATTGGATCTGTTTGCCACAACTATGTTGTCATTAACCTTTTACTGTAGAAGTGCAAAGCCGTTAATACGTGTGGGTGTTTAATATTTCTGATTTCAAGCAAGACTGCTAACAGTGCATTGTCTGTAACAATAAAATGCTCATTCCAGTTCCAAGAAAATCAATGATTTACAGACACAGAACAGTCACAATTTTTTTTCTTATTTGTATCAGCAAAACTAGAATTACACACTAACTCACTGGTTACTTGGTGGTTGACTGAAAATATCTCCACTCAGCCCTGCAGTCCCATGGTCTACTGTTACAGTTCTCACAAACAGTCAATAACAAAAGTTTCCACAAAAATTCTCCTGACTGCCACTGTAACCTTGGCAAATAATTTTCACTATGTCGGTGCAGTATTGACCCCAAGAGGAGCTTTCAACCAGCTGTTTGTAACATCACTGTGTGCATTTCAGTTTAGTGCCCAACATCACCACTTCCTCAATTCAATTGATGCATGAAGCTCTCAGTCACGCCTCATTACTTCCAGATCTGTCTATTCCAATACATGCTGGGTGGTGTTCCACATTCTGTCCTTTGTAAATTTCAAGTTATCTCAAACTTTGCTGCCTGAGTCCTGACTCACACCAAATTAAATTATCCATCACTCCCATGCTTGCTGACCCATAATGATGCCTGAACAAGCAACATCATTATTTAAGATTTCCACCTCTAATTTCATTATCCCCAGTTTTAATCATGCCACCACTGGGGCCATTTGGTTGCCTTGATATTAAGCATTGAAATTCCTTTCCTGCACCTTTCTGTCTCTCTACCTAAATTTCCTCCTTTAGACAGACTTTAAAACCCCATCACTTCAAACATGTTTTTAGCCTAATAGCTCCTTATTAGGATCATTTTCCATTTTATTTTATAATGTTCTAGTAAATTGCCCAGCAATACCATATAACATAAAAGGTACCATATGAATATAAGGATATATATACATAAATGTATAAATCCAGCAGTCTGAAAAATAATGCTCCATGTTGGTATGGGTCAGAAGTCACATAAGGGTCAGGTCGGGTAAGAAAAGCAATCTGCCCTTTCTAAATGACATTAGTGAATGACTGAGAAAATTAGACAGATCAATGGCCATTTTTACTGATATCATTTTCTTTATGTTACATTTTCATGTCTTATTTGATTTATTGCAATGGCCATTGCTCATTTATAGATCATGGAGACATTCAGCTTGCAAACAGACCCTTTGGCCCAACTAGTCCACGCCTTTTAAACACTGCAATTGTACTTGCATCCACCACTTCTTGGCAATTCATTCCACACACAAACCACTCTCTGTGTAAAAAGTTGCCCCTCATGTCCTTTTAAAATGTTTCGCAGCTCACCTTAAAAATATGCCCCCTAGTATTGAACTCCCCCACCTTAGTGAAAAGTCCTTTGCTATTTACCTTATCTATGCCCCTCATGATTTTATAAACCTCTATAAGGTCATTCGTTAACCTCCTAAGCTTCAGTGAAAGAGTCCCAGCCTATTTTTCTATTATATCAAACCCTCCTTTCCCAGCAGCACCCTGGCAAATCTTTTCTGAACCCTCTTCAGTTTAATAATGTCCTTCCTTTAACAGGGCGACCAGAACTGCACGCAGTACTCTAGAAGACCTTAAAGAAAGGGTAAATTAAAAGAAAGGTACTGTATTGTAAGAACAATCACAACGTTCAGTTTAACAAATTCACTTGGATGTCAACTGACATTTGTTTTCTACTTATTATCCATTGTAGGTAATACGATTTGAACAACTCACAAAGACATTACTTAGATAAAACCCTTTACTAATTCCTCTCCTCAGTGCAGGCACTCCTTGATTATACAGAGCCATGAACATTAGTCATCCAATGATAAATATTTTCAAGGCAATCTGTTCAGAGAGGTTATTACATACCTCTGGAGCAGCTGGGACCCAAAACTGGGTCTTCTGGTCCAGATTTAAGGACACTACCACTGCACCAAAAAACACTTCAATCATCCTCAGCCTAAGTATTTCTAATGAACCTGTTCAGAGATGTTATGACACCTCTATAGCTGGTGGGACTTGAACCTGGCCCTTTGGTTCCAGAGCTTGGGACACTACCACCATGTCACAAGAGCCCTTTAGTTATCTTCTGGTAATTATCTTACAAACCTTGTCAGTGTAACAGGAGTCTTACGACAGTCACCAGCACTGGTTTAGCTGTATTTGAAATAGGAATGCATAGACTAGATATCTAATTTATTCTAATCAACCTGCTGAGGAGTGTTATGAAACACCTCTGGAGTATGCAAACGTCATGATGCTTGTTCATCGCCATTATTGCAATGTGCAGCCCCACACTAAATCCAATGGTGACTGGTTATATGTTCAGGTAGGAATGCATGCGTGGAGAGCGCGAGTTAAGGGGAAAGCGCACACTAGCAGCAGCAGGAATTGGAACTGTTTCAGAAAAAAATTTTTAATGGGTGAATGATACCAACAGAGTGCAACAGCACAAAGGATGTCCCCCCATCTTCTCGTGTACCACCAGAAGGCTTAGCCCTGCAATGAAGGAGACTGTCAGAAGGCATTCCCAGGCAGGCATTGCACAGGGATTAGAAGCTCCAGAGATCAATGCAAGAAGTCTGAGATAACAAGGTGTAGAGTTGGATGAACACAGCAGGCCAAGCAGAATCAGAGGAGCAGGAAGGCTGACGTTTCAGGCCTAGACCCTTCTTCAGAAATGGGGGAGGGAAAGGGGATTCTGAAATAAATAGGGAGAGAGGGGGAGGTGGATAGAAGATGGATAGAGGAGAAGATAGGTGGAGAGGAGACAGACAGGTCAAAGAGGCAGGGATGGAGCCAGTAAAGATGAGTGTAGGTGGGGAGTTAGGGAGGAGATATGTCAGTCCAGGGAGGACGGACAGGTCAAGGGGGCGGGATGAGGTTAGTAGGTAGGAGATGGGGGTGGGCCTTGAGGTGGGAGGAGGGAACAGGTGGGAGGAAGGACAGGTTAGGGAGGCTGGGACAAGCTGGGCTAGTTTTGGGATGTGGTAGGGGGAGGGGAGATTTTGGAGCTTGTGAAGTCCACATTTATACCATTGGGCTGCAGGGTTCCCAAGCGGAATATGAGTTGCTGTTCCTGCAACCTTCGGGTGGCATCATTGTGGCACTGCAGGAGGCCCAGGATAGACATGTCCTCTGAGGAATGGGAGGGGGAGTTGAAATGGTTCGTGACTGGGAGGTGTAGTTGTTTAGTGCGAGTGTAGGTGTTCTGCAAAGCGGTCCCCAAGCCTCCGCTTGGTTTCCCCGATATAGTGGAGGCCACAATGGGAACAGCAGATACAGTATACCACATTAACAGATGTGCAGGTGAACATCTGTTTGACATGGAAAGTCTTCTTGAGACCTGGGATGGGGGTGAGGGGGGAGGTGTAGGGGCAGGTGTAACACTTCCTGTGGTTGCAGGGAAAAGTGTCGGGTATGGTGGGGCTGGAGGGGAGTGTGGAGCGGACATGGGAGTCCTGGAGAGAGTGGTCCCTCTGAAAAGCAGATAATGGTGGGGAGGGAAAACTGTCTTTGGTGGTGGGGTCGGATTGCAGATGGCGGAAGTGTCGGAGGATGATGGTTGGATCCGGAGGTTGGTGGGGTGGTACGTGAGGACGAGGGGGATTCTGTTTTGTTTGTTATTGCGGAGAGTGGGTGAAAGGGATCAGTTGCGGGAAATGCAGGAGACACGGTCGAGGGCGTTCTCGACCACTGCGGGGGTGGGGGAGAAGTTGCGGTCCTTGAAAAATGAGGACATTTGAGATGTACGGGAGTGGAATGCCTCATCCTGTGAGCAGATGCGGCGGAGGAGAAGTAATTGGGAATGGGGGATGGCATTTTTGCAGGAAGGTGGGTGGGAGGAGGTATATTCTAGGTATCTGTGGGAGTCGGTGGGCTTGAAATCGCTATCGGTTTCCAGGTGGTTGCCAGAGATGCAGCCCAATGGTATCAATGTAGACTTCACAAGCTTCAAAATCTCCCCTCTCCCAACCGCATCCCAAAACCAGCCCAGCTTGTCCCCGCCTCCCTAACCTGTCCTTCCTCCCACCTATCCCCCCTCCCACCTCAAGGCCCACCCCCATCTCCTACCTACTAACCTCATCCCGCCCCCTTGACTTGTCCGTCCTCCCTGGACTGACCTATCTCCTCCCTAACTCCCTGCCTACACTCACCTTTACTGGCTCCATCCCCGCCTCTTTGACCTGTCTGTCTCCTCTCCACCTATCTTCTCCCCTATCCATCTTCTATCCGCCTCCCCCTCTCTCCCTATTTATTTCAGAATCCCCTTCCCGTACTCCATTTCTGAAGAAGGGTCTAGGCCCGAAACGTCAGCATTCCTGCTCCGCTGATGCTGCTTGGCCTGCTGTGTTCATCTGGCTCTACACCCTGTTATCTCAGATTCTCCAGCATCTGCAGTTCCTACTATCTCTAATGCAAGAAGTCTGGTCCCCAGGACTTGGCTGCATTTCTACATCAGGTTCAATGAACTTGCATGAATAGTTAATGCTAGTTCAAATGCCTCAGCAAGTCATAGGTACTTAAATGATCGAACAAACTCCTTCTGCACCAATACAATTCTGTGATATCCTGCATAAACACCCACAACATTGTCTCACTAAGTAGCGATCTCTATCAATCAAGACTCATGTTTAACATTCGTATGCCCCACCTTACCCTTGCATAGTTAACACTGCTGGAAGCCACACACACATCTCACAACATCTACACACTTCCAGCTTTTCACTTATGAAAGGCACATCACTCACACATGTAACAAAAAACACACTGCCATGTTTCTCGCTCGACAATTTGTCAGTGACTGAGACCTTTGTAACAAGTATGATTTAAGAGTTAATCAGGATGATGGTATGTTCTTATCTTAAGTGTGTTAAAATCTGCTTCATCCTCTTTCCTCAATCTGGTTTGAAGTGCAAAATGGAATTAATGTGCCCAAGCATCCCTCACTTCCCTACCATTCACAGTTCCCTTAGCTCAATGATTCGCTTTCTGAATTTATGTTACCAGATACCCAGGAACTCCTGCCTGGCCATCCACTACAACCTGACAACAAATGGGAGAAGACTGCAAATCAGGAAGAAGCACCATCATTTACCATAGATTCTGGTACGGGCACATGTTCTAGAAGGTAGTACTGAGGCAGGATCAGCAAATGGTGAATCCCCTGGCACATGTAAGAATAAGGGAAAAGGATTGTAAATGTCCCAGCTCCCAGGAGGGTGAAGCTGCAGATAAGTTCTGCATAAATGGTTCAGGTGAGGAAATCACTGGGACACTGTGCAGATAAAAACCACATGTATGGTCAGGCTATAATTGAAGATGGCCTCTGAGAGCCATCCTCACATGTTCAGATAACAACCCCACCCCCCACCAGCTCCCACACCGTGCTGTCAGGGTTATCTGCACCACAAGAGGAGACTGTTGTACCCTTATATCTCCACAATGGTGGTTCGTAATTATGTCTGCAGAAATACAACCTTTGCTTAACCCTTGTTTCTCTGAGGTGTTTTTCTATAATAACCACCAATTCAGGAATTCCATTTATCCTGAGCAGTTTGCCATTCTGAGCAACAATTTCAAATTCATAACAATGAATTTCTTTTACTTTCAATCAATCTTTTTACTCATTATTAAATCACATCTACATTATTCTCAATATAATATTATAACAAATTGTTGTTCAGTATGTTGATCACGACAATCGTTTATGTTCCTCATCACACAATTATCAACTCCACATTACAACCAGAGTCAGCCAATCTAATTCTCATCTTTACTTTTGACGGTTGAATGTCGTGTGACTTGGACTAGAGTGCTGATAGTTTGGTGAGCAAAGGAACAAGAAGAGTAAGGAAATGAGGTGTTTCTTTGTTTCTTCTACATTTTCAGCCTGTATGAATTGGTTCTTACTCTACTGAAATGGACAAAGCTAGCTGTTCATTGAATAACTGGTAAGTGGTTAAGGTCTATTCTAGTCTAAGGTTTAAAGTATTATGGAAACTCATTGTATGGTCAATAAAATCTCGAAAAAGGGAAAATAAAGATTTGAATATAATAAGTAGTTAATTAAAACACATTAAGGATGGTAGGTAAGTTGATGCGTCATGGCTTCAGCATGCAGGAGTTCCTGGATATCAACACGATCCAGGGCCAACATGTCAACATTAAATGTTTACAAGTCAAGCATTTTCAGTTCAGGGTTCATGGGTTGAAGCCAAACTGCAGATACTGCAACATATTAGGAAGGGATAAATTAACCTGGATATTTTGCACCAGAAGGCAGTCACAACCCCTAGGATATGGTTTTCTGATTTGATCACTTCTCTGGGAAAGAACCGTGTATCTGTAACTGAGGGAGGGAAGGGAACCCAGAGGGCAAGAGATGGAGGAATCTCAACTTTTATAATTGTCCAATCTGTTTGAAGTTCTTGCAGCCTGTTTTGATTAGAGTGGGGCCTGTAGGGTGGATAGATATCTGATCTTGGTACAATGGTACAGGAAATTTCGCAAGTGAGAGTAGCAAAAAGGAATGCAGTAGCAGTATTAGGAGACAGTTTTGTGAAGGGCTAGATACTATTCACTGCAGCCAAGAGGGCCATTTCTCCCCCTTAGTGCCAAGGTTCACGACACTCACAAATTGGAATAGCGTAAATAACATTAAAGACTAGCACAATAGAAGTGGGTTTCTGTCTCTGGGGTAAGTACCATTGGGACAGTCTATATCTGAACTATGCTGAGGTCTGTCTTCTGGCAAGTCACACAATGATTGAATAAATGAAGTAGTTAATTAAAACACACTAAGGGTGGTAGATAAGATCCTATGTCTTGGCTGCAGGAAGTGGAGAGGGCAATAAAATCAATAGTGAAGGCAAGGAATGAAATTTGAGAAGATGTAGAAATCAAAGAATAAAGACACAGAAAGCGATGGAGGCATTAATAAAGGAAATGATTGGGATTATTTCCAGGCCAGGAAGGACCTATACAAGAAGGATTCATTGCATCTAAACCGGAGGGGCATCAATATCCTTCCTGAGAAGTTTGCTCGGGAAGGTTTAAATTTGTGTGGCATGAAGTTGGGGACCAGAGCAGTTAGTCAGCACGTTGAGGTTAAGTCAAGTACATTTAATAGGAAGGACAGGGAGATCCAGGTTAATTAACATGTCAGGACTGGTAGTCTGAATTTTTTTTTTATTTTAATGCAAGGAATATAACAAGTAATACGGATGAGCTTAGAGCCTGGATTACTACATGGGACTTTGATATTGTAGCCTTCATAGAAACTTGACTGTGAGAAGGGCAGGACTGGCAGCTCAATGTCCCAGGGTTTAGATATTTCAGATGTGACAGAGAGGGATATAAAAGGGGTGGAGGAGCTGCATTTCTGATCAAGCAGAATGGCGCAGCTATACTAAAAGGAGACATTTTGTAAGTCTCATCCAGCGAGGCCATGTGAGTATAATTTAGGAAGAAGAAAGATACAATCACTGCGTTGGGGTTATACTATAGGCCTTCCGATAGGCAGTGGGAAATAGAGGAACAGATGTGTAGGTATAATCATTCCTCCAAATCCACAAGAATTCCATTCTTGAGAACCCCAGCCAATGAAGAAATTTGTGAGTGTGGAGCTCGTTAAAATTATGTGAAAAATCGCGAATACATGAGTTTTGCAAGCGCATGTTGATTTTAGTTATTACACATTGCCGTGGGTAGGTGAGTTCACAATTTGTGATTTTGCAGATAAAGAGGATTTATTGTAGATCGTGGAAAGATGTAAAAGAACAGGGTTGTTGCAGTGGGTGATTTCAACTACCCCAATATTGACTGGCGCTCCCTTCATGGCAGGGCTTCAGTGGGGCAGCATTTGTTATGTGTATCCAGGAGGGCTTCTTAAAACGATATATAGGTAGTCATCTAGGGAAGGGGCCATATTAAGACCTTGCCTTGCAGAATGAGTTAGGCCAGATGACTAAAGTTTCAGTGGAGAAATATTTTCGGAATAATGATTACAATTCCATAAGTTTTAAGACAGCAATGGACAAGGATAAGACTGGTCCTTAGGTAAAAGTGTTAAAATGGGAATGCCTAATTGCAGTAGTATTAGGTGGGAACTGGAGGAATTTGATTGAGAGTGGTTATTTGAGGGTAAATCCACATTTGACATGTAAGAGTCTTTTAAAGGCCAGTTAGTCACAGTTCAGGACTAGCATGATCCTTTGAAGATAAAAGTTAAGGATGACAAGATTTTGGAATCCTGGATAACAAAAGATTTCATAAGTTTAGTCAAAAAGTAAAAGGAAGCATTTGTAAGGGTTAGGAAACCTAAAGCAGACAAGGCCCTTGAGGAATATAAAGGAAGGAGGAAAGGACTTAAAGAATTAGAAGGGCAAAAAGGGGCTATGAATTGTCATTGAATCCCCACAGTGTGGAAACAGGCCCTTCGGCCCAATAAGTCCATACCGAACCTCAGAGTATCCCACCCAGACTCATCCCCGTATAACCCATCTAATCTACACCTCCCGGAACACCATGGGCAATTTAGCATGGCCAATACACCTAACCTGCACATCTTTGGACTGTAGGAGGAAATTGGAGCACCCGGAGGAAACCCACACAGACACAGGGAGAATGTGCAAACTCCACACAGACAGTCGCCTGAGGCTGGAATTGAACCCGGGTCCCTGGCGCTGTGAGGCAGAAGTGCTAACTACTGTGCCACTGTGCCACCCCAAATAGGATTAGGGAGAATGGACGTTATTTAAGCATTTGACAGGGTCCTGCATGGTACGCTGGCCTAGAAGATTAAGTCACATGGGATATATGGTGAGTTAGTAGATGTGGAAGCTTTGGAGATTATTCAAAAACATTTACCAGGATATTACCTGGAATGAAGTGTATTAGCTACAGGGAGAGGTTGGGCCAACTTGGATTGTTTTCACTAAAAAAAAAGAGGCTGAAGGGTGACTTTATAGAAGTATATAAAATTATGAGGGGCATGGATGGCGGGATAGTCGGAGTCTTTCTCCCAGGGTTAAAATGTCAAATATTAGGTGACATATAATTTTTATAGTTTAGAAACAAACCATTTGGCCCATCAAGTCCACACTACTCCTCCAAAGAGTGTCCCACCCAGACCCATTCCTTGCCTTATCCCTTTAACCCTGCATTCCTATAGCTAATCCAATCTAGCCTGAACACTATGGGCAATTTAGCATAGACAATCCACCTAACTTGCAAATCTTTCAACTATGGGAGGAAATCAGAACACCTGGAGGAAATCAACACAGACTGTCGCCTGAGGCTGGAATCAAACCTGGCTGCCTGGCGTTATGAGGCAACAGTATTAACCACTGAGCAACCATGCTGCCCTTGAAGGTGACAGTGGAGGTTAAAGGTAAGATGAGGAAAGTTTAAGGGATATGAGCGAGGTAAGTTTTTTTTACACAGAAGATGTTAGGTGCCCAGAACATGCTGCCAGAGAAGATGGTAGAAGCAGATACAACAGCAATGTTTCAGGGGCATTTAGACAAACTCATTAACGGGCAGAAAATAGAGGAATATGGACCATATGCAGGCAGATGAGATTAGTTTAGAAATCGCATCATGGTCAGCACAAATAAGGTAGGCTGAAAAATCAGTTCTTGTGCTGAAATATCCTAATTAAGATTAGCTATTTTGCCATGTTGCAAACTGCTGGTAGACTCCAAATGATGGAGTGAGAAATGTGAGATTCAACTGGCAAAGTAGAAATAAATTTCTTTCGATTAGTGGAAGTATCATTTTTAATTTATCTGGAAGATTTATAAACTGGGGAGAACACAACGTCATTTTTTTAGATGGAAATCATCAGCAACTGGTTTTGAATGTCAAATTTTGGGCAGGGCATTTTGAGATGTTTACTTATTGAACAAACCACCGAAGTCTTCAGTTACTGCAGCTGAGAAAATATTTCATACTTGAGAATGGTTGTAAGGGAAGAATTCCAGAGCCTGATTTTCTATTTTACATGGCAATAGAACCATCCAGCACTTATTACTTACACAGGCTCGAAAAAACATTTGTGAAATGTGCATGTGTAAGATTTCATGCAAGGTCAGGATTGATGTAAACAGATTTATAGATTTACACCTAGAAGTTGTTCAAATGGGTGTGTTTTTTTCAAATCATACTAAATTTGCAATTCTATAGATCCACCTATTTAAGTGTTATAGCCTGATAGAAAACATAGCGATTTTAAGTGAACTATTTGCTGTAACCGAGACAAAGTAAACTCTTAATACTTTCTTCAAAGTTGCCTTGTGGCTTCTTGTTTGAGGTGCAACTATGGTGGATCTTTAGTCCTCACTGATTGAAAAGAATCATTCATGGGCACTTTGGCACATCAGACAATAACAGATGAAGACAGACTTAGGCAATGTTTACTTACAAGTGTTAAATGTCAATATTAATCAATCAATGTACTAACATGTTGATGTGAACATGCTTGTGCTTTAACAATTACTCAGTTTATGACAATGGTTTCACATTGACACACCATTAATCAGATGCAAAGTACAATGATACATTGCTTCCTTTAAAATTCTTAGAAAAACAAAGATAAATCTTAAAAAAGCCTTGCAGTTTAAAACATGTTGAGTCTCCAGAACCCCATGATTAATTGGGAGAGAAAGACTATCTATTTTACTTCCAGCCATTTTGACAACCAAAATTTTGAAACAGCAATTTAATAAAGATCAAAAGTTTGTTATAAAATCTTTGCCGTTGACAAATCCAAACTTAAGAAGCGAAAGATATCTGGTTAACTTAAAGAACACATTGTATTTCTTCAAGTCTAATTAGCAAAAAATGCACTTTATCCGCATTAAGTCAATAAGAGCCATTTATTGTCTGCTACCATCAAACTTACTTATATTAAAGAATTGCAAAAGAAACATTGATTCTGAACACAATGGAAATTAGACATACTTCACTCAGCTATTTAAAATTGGTTATTGGATGGAATTAATTATCCAATATTATGCCTGCATGCAAAGTATTACTTTGATATAGCATGGTTCATTCTGTTTCATCATCCAGGTTTAAGAAGCCTGTTTTCAGACTAAACACTTTTGCTATCTTTTTACATTATAATTGTAAGGGGACTAATGGCATGATCTTCAAAATGAATTCAACCTCTAAGAAGTGTGAAGGGAGACTAATGACATGTGTGCTGTTGAGAGGGGTAATGTATTAAAATGAGAATGGATTATATAGGCGATCATATTTGCAGTCTAGCTACTGTGTTGAACTTGTTTAATGAGCCATGTCTATTTTATCCTTCAAATGTATAAGGCCCAAGCAGTTGTGAACAGAGATTTCTTCTATAAGAGCTAATTCAAGCTCATAATAAACTGATTAGTTTCTAAAGATCAAATCCTTACTGTAGTTTGTCAAATAAAGTACATATGCCTAAATATCATACAGATAAAATTGCCAAGAGCTTCCCAAATTATCCTTGTAACCTTTCTTCCTTTCTTGTGGAGATGTACCTGATACATCTGGCATAATGGCATGGATGTTTCAATTGTTTACGAGCACTCAATCTATCGCTTAGATAGCAACACTCTAACATCCAGCATGACCACACGACACAAAATATTTGAGAGTGAAATTAAACCTTTGTGAGGTCTCAATGCAACCCATTATATACTCTTCTGACTCAACAGAAAGGAAAAGAGCAGCTGATCAACTATTTTGGCTATCTATCAAAGGTGAATTTTATCCCATTATTTCTTAGACCAGAAGTGCCCTAGTATTCCTTTTTGTGGATTAGATAGCACTCCATGGAGACTTATGAATCATGGATATAGTTTATACAAATGATCCTATTATTTTTCACGTGTGCTGTCACACTGTAGATACTATCATGTTGTTTATATGAGAATTTAGTCACCGATGAAACAATGAAAATTATGAAGAACAAACCTAGAAACTCATGGTACTCCAAATGAACAAACAAACTACCATAAGAAGGAAATCAAATAAAATGATATTGCTGGAGCTTTGTGGACAGTGTTCCCAAGATTGTGAACCACATGTGTCTCATAGCATAAGTGATAAACTGTAAGATAGACTTAAGCAGGTAAATAGGAATGTCTGATCTATTCATTGTTGTACAAGCAGCTGTTCTTTAGTGAGAATTTTAAGAAATCATGCACCTAACCACTGTACAAAAAGTTTTCATTTTTAGCAATTTTTAATTCTATCATGGGACGTGGTGTCACTGGCAAGGCCAGCATTCGTTGATCATTCCTAACTGCTAGGTCATTTCACAGGGCAGTTGTGAGTTAACCACAGTGCTGTGAGCTTGGAGTCACATGTAGGCTTGGCCAGGTAAGGATGGCAGATTTCCTGTTCTAAAAGACATTCTTGAACTAAATTTGTTTTAAACAATAACCAATGATAGCTTCATGATGAACTTACTAAACCTAGCTTTTTTAATTTCAAGATTTGATTCACTAATTGTACTTATAGCCCACCACAACAGCTTTAGAAGTTAAACCCAAGCTCTTATAGCATTATCCTGGGCTTCTGAATTACCAGTCCAGTAACACTTTCACTACACCACCATCCCCACCAAGATTGCACTGTTACAGTTAATTTTTGTATTATGCTGGGGACTGTTGAGAGATCAAGGCTATGAATCCAATGTTTGGCGACTAGAAAACCCTTCTACCAACCTATCTTATATGGACAAAGTGCCAATGTCGTGGTACGACCAAGTTTAATTACAAGAAGGTTGTAACTGTCAGTATAGAGTGTACTTGATTGTGTGCAGATATGTACAAGGAAGTAGTCAGTCAGGTTTTCTTGAGTCAGTTTTATTAGGGGTTAGTTTTATTGTGCTAAAACTCACTCAGGTAAAAATATTGAATGGAAAAAATACCCTGCTGAACTTTTGCTATTCGCACACTAATACTCATATGAACCAATCATACAAATGGACAAATTGCAGTGTGAAAGAAGTTATCGTGGGTCAAGCTGAAATTCAATCAGAAGCGAGATAAATTAAGAGTTCACTGGTTGTGAATCTGGAGGATTGATTTTCAGATGAGACACTTTTTAAGTTTGTAGTTCACATGCCCTCCTTCTTCTAGATGTGCTATTGTGAAGATTTTAAACTTTTTCGGTAGAATTCTTTGCTGTCCACAGGCCAATTTAGCAAAACATCTGTGTTGTCATCTTTTGAAATCAGGTCTGATTCCAATTGCTGAGGTAATTAACATCTGAATAGCTCATTCCTCAATAGTTGCACACTATGAGACTCACTTTTTCATAAGGGAAGAAGTTTTTTACATCTCTACAGCGATAGTAAGAATTGCCGATGCTAGAGTCAGAGATAGTACAGAGCTGGAGGAGCACAGCAGGCCAGGCAACATCAGAGGAGCAGGAAAGTTGATGTTTCAAGTTGGGACCCTTCTTCAGAAATTGGGGAGGGGGCAGGGAGGTCTGAAATAAATAGAGAGAGTAGGGGATGGGCTGGGGAAGGTATGTGGGATGACGACAGGTGAGTGCAGGTAGGCAGTTGTGGGGATTGGTCAGTGACGGGGGATGAGCGGATAGGTGGGAGAGAAGATGGACAGGTTTCCACATCTCCATTAGGGTAATGGTCGGCACAAATTCCTGACAATTAAATCAGAGTGGGTATACTGGTGGCAGCAGTTCTCTGAAGGATTGTCCAAATCATCATGTAACAGCTCCTTCAGAACAAAATCCCCACATGCTCCCTGGTCCCTACCCTCCCTGCACCTTCATCTACTCAAGACGAAATCAGCAAACTACCAATATCACAACATCATCATCCCTGTTTAAGATCAAACCTTTAGCCACTTCAGCAATTTGCTCAGGAACACCATTGATTTGCATTCTTCTCTAAGGTTGTTTGCATGCAGGGACAAATATGACTCCTATGCACCCACACAAATTTGCTTTTGCACTGGCATCACAAAACACTTGTGACTTCTGGCTCTTGGATTGATTCTTAGTACTTGCTCATTTTAGCACTTATCTGGAAGCTACCAATCTCTGAATGAATGACATTCCTTAATTAGCACTCCCTGACTTTATTGTTATTAGCATCTCTGTAGTTCACATTGCTTGCCTAGCACATAATGCCCTTAGTGCTCAGAAATAGGTTTCCAGCCTATGTCACTTGTATTATTTTGTAGTACAGACGGACAAGCAGATAGTTTCGGATGGTGAGGACCATGGATCAGTCAATCAGTCAGAGAGTGCACGTCACTAAATGGTACAGCGCTACATCAACATCAGACCTACAATGTATTCCAGTAATTTACGTGGCAAACATATTGCATATGTTTTAAGCAAATGACGACATGTGCAAGTCAAAGGGGAACAGTCCTTTGCAAGATGAAGGGGGACTGTAGTCAGTCAGTGAGTACCACCACAGTCAGTGCAGGGACTCATCCAATTCCAGTATAGGAGGATGACCACAGTCAGTCAGTACTTAATTCTACCAGAGTCTGGGGTTCTATATTCTTGCAGTCCAGGAACTGCACCATTATCAATCATGCAATTGCAAGAAATCATGTTAAGACATCAGTTCCTGAGGCATAAAAACCGAAAGAAGAGTGGATGCTGTAACTCAGGAACAAAAACAAAGTGCTGGAAAAGCTCAGCAGGTCTGGCAGCATCTGTGAAGGAGAAAACAGAGTTAACGTTTTGGGTCTGGTGACACTTCCTCAGAACTGACCCAAAACGTAAACTGTGTTTTCTCCTTCACAGATGCTGCCAGACCTGCTGAGCTTTTCCAGCTACTTTGTTTTAGTTCCTGGGGAATGTAGTGTTCAGTCAGTATATGTCATCCCATAGCATATCTGTTATTTTCTCATCACAGGGAACCTGATGCCTGTCACCCTGCCTTCCAGCTCTGCCAGCCTTATAGACATAAAAGTATAAAATAGGAAGAAGAATAGGCCATTCAGACCATTGAGTCTACTCTATCATTCAACAAGATCATGGTTAATCCTCAATCTCAGTGTTGTACTCTCTCCCTGTAACCCTCGACATCTTTAGCCTCTGGAAATCTGTTTATTTCTTTCTTAAACAAATTTTGTAATTTGACTTCCACAGACTTATGCAGTAGACAATTCCACAGATTTACCATCTTCTGAGTGAAAAAAGTCTTTCTTCTTTCAGTCCAAAATGGCCTCCTCCATATGACTGTGACCTATTGTTCGAGACCCTTGAGCTAGGGAAACATCATTCCTGCATCCAGTCTGCCAAGCCCTGTCAGAACTTTTGACATTTCATTGAAGTCCCTTCTCATTCTCCTAAACATGAGTGAACACAGACCCTGTTTTCAGTGATCAATGTACGAAGAAATCCAAGCCCCTTTGTACAGTGACTTTTTCCAATCTATCACTATTTAAATGATACGCTGCAATTCTGTTTCTCCTATCAAAATTGGACAACTTCACATTTATTTATGTTATACTGTATCTGTATTTGCCCATTCACTGAAGTCTAATTTGCCTTGAAACTTCTTCACATTTTCCTAAACATACACAATCTTACCTAATTTTGTGCTTTCAGAAAACATGGGAGTTTTACATCATATTCCTTCATCATTGGTATGTATTACAAATAGCTGGGGCACAACATCTTATCTTGGAGCTTGCTCACTGACCTTCCACTCTGAAAAAGACCCATTTATTCTTTCTTTCTGTTTCCTGTCTGCCAATCAACCCCATATCCATGCCAGTGTGTTACCTCCTATGAGCTTTAAATTTTCCCTCTTATCTGGGACTTTATTGATAGCTTTATGACATTTCAAGCACACCATATCCACTGGTTCTCCTTGATTTACTCTATTAGTTACATCTCAAAAAGCTCCATTAGGCTTTTTAAAAATGACTTTCCCTCATTTATGCCCGTTGATATATTCTAAGCACCTGTTGTCACAAGCTTTCTAATAGCCTCAAGAAGTTTTCTCACTACAGATGCTCAGCTAACTGGTCTGTCTTTCCCTGTTTACACCCTCTATCTTATTTTTTTTAAACAGGGAGATTACATTTGCCACTTTTAAAATGACTGGGACTGTTCCAGAATCTATAGAACTTTGCAAGATGACAATCAACCTATCCATAGTCCTCTATGGTCATCCCTTTTAGTACCCAGGCCCATTAATTTTCTAACACTATTTTGTTCTAATGCTAAATTGCTTCAATTCCTCCTTCTCAATAAAACATATTACTCCCCAAATATTCTGGTAAGCTATAAGTATCTTCTTCTGTGTAACCAAAATTAATGTAGTATTGTCATTTCCTTGTTCTCCATGATCAATTCTCCAATTTCAGTTTGTAAGGAACCTACATGTATTTGTCTTCACCAATCTTTTTCTTCTTACTTGCTTCTCGAAGCTTTTCCGGCCCCTTTATTATTCTTACAAGTTTGCTATCAAACCCTATTTTTTGTCATTTAATCAATCTCTAGGTCCTTCCTTGTTAAATTCTAAATTGTTCCCAACCCTCAAGCTTGCTACTTTATTTGGCAAATTAATATGACTCCTGTTTAGATCAAATATTATCCTTAATTTGTTTCATTAGCTATGATTGGGCTACTTTTCTTGTTGTAAGTTTGTCAGGATGAAGTGAAGAACTGTTACAATGCATGCATTTGTTTGTTAAATATTAACAATTGGCTATTCACCGTCATATGCTTTAGAGAAGGCACCCAACTTATCATGGCCAATTCATCCTTCATACAAACATATTAATGAGGAAAGAAAGTAGACCACATGGCCCTTCGAGCTGCTCTGCCAATCAATAAAACCTGATCTGATTTCAAGCTTAACTCTACATTCCTGCACATTCCCGCACATTCCCAATAATCTGTAATTCCCTGGGTAATCAAGAATCTACCTATTTATTAAAAATATTTAGCGATGTTATATAATAATTAATATATATTGTAAATAGTTTTCTTACTTTAGAATTATGACCCTAGTTTTGTATTGGGCAACTTTGCTTTCCATCCTAATTAGGAATTCAATCATATTATGGTCACTTTCCCTAAGGATCTCACACAGCAAAGATTGTTAATTAACCATTCCCAACAGCATAAAAGCAACTCTAGAACAGCCTGGGTCCCAATTAGTTCCTCAAAGTAGAGATCTAAAAATATATCTTGAACACATTCCAGAAATTCATCCACCACAGTATTATTGTTAATGTGGTTTCCCAGCCTATATTAAAGTTGCTCGTGATTACTGTAACACCCTTGTGCATCTCCAGTCCCCATTAAATTTCATCTTCTACCTCATCACTACTGTTTAGAGGCCTGGTTATAGGTCAGTTTTTCTCCTGAAATATGGGAAAGGAATGGATTGAGTCTGATGGAAATCGATACAAGAGCAGCAAGTGGTGCTGCATGAGCTGGAGAAGCGATGAGGTGTCCACAATGAGCGAGTAAGAAGTGCAGAGGGCAGGAAAGGCTGATAGTTTGAGAGGATGATGAGGTGGTGACAGCCATTGTGCTGACTTGATGCATGTAATAGTAAGGGTTGTCATCCATGAGTCTTGGTGAGAGGGGTGTGCAGTGGCAGTGCTGGAATGAGTGGTGGCTCTGTGCATGCGTGGTAGCAGAAAGAAGATAGTGCACTCACCCTTGACGAGTGCAGAAAATTATCAACATTCTTCCTACGGTGTTTGACTTTGCATTTTTCCTGGGACACTGCACTGATCCAGGCCGATATCTTGTTGTATCTGGTGAAATGACCTCCTTTGCAGATCACACGGTGTGGGGCTGAATGAACACAGCAGGCCAAGCAGCATCATAGGAGCAGGAAAGCTTGACGTTTCGGGCCCTTCTAGGCTGTGTTCATCCAGCCCCATACCGTGTTATCCAGCATCTGCAGTACTTTTTATCTCCTTTGCAGATCAGCAGGCTACAGGACTGCCCTCCTTTCCACCAGCCCATCCGCCAGCACCATCTAAGTCCAGGCAGCAAACCTCAGAGCTAACTTGTCTTTCTCTGACACTTGCTTGGCAATAGGGAGGACTCTGAGACAAATAGCGGCACTTAAATGAATGGTGGCAGAGATACAATGAATAGTGGCCCTTATGTGTGAGATGGTGGCAACTAAGAGAGAAAAGGTGAAATTGTCAGGGTTGAACATTCCAGTTTTTGGGGCAATTCCTACCTTGTGGTGTCTGAACTAATATGTTGTTAAGCTGTAGATGTGGATCTAGAGGCGTGTAAGCCAGTAGGTCTCATCAGTGTTGAGCACTTCACCAACCTGACAACACAATTCCCCGAAAATTGCACCCAGCAAATTTGTTGTGTAGTGAATGAGGTGAACAGCAGGTAAATACATCCCAAGACAGCGCAGATTGTATACTGTGAAACTAACTCATGACCATACTTTAACTGCGAATGGGAAAATCAGCCCAAAAAGTTTTTATGCCTTCATGGCATAGCCCTCACAAGTGAGAGCAGGGCCAATAGTACTGATGTGATTTATTTGCTGTCTGTCCTTTTTGATACATAGAAATATCTGTTACTAGTTTATCGTCACACAGTACGATAGCTTGATCATTTATTATTTCATACGGTTTATCATTTATCTATCACTTTGGCTTATTATGCCCAAGAGTGACTTTTAAGTCAAGAACTCTTGCACAATATTCATTGGATCACAGGAAACTTGGCATGTTTCTGTCTGAGTTCGAAAGTAAGGAGAATTGAAGGAAAAGTTTTAATTGCCAACAGAATGACTCACGACAGAGAATTCCTTAAATTAGTAAGTTTTAAAAATAAATCAAGCTTCCCAATGTCACCTTCATATGTGAAATTCTCTTTATTAACTATATTTTTTTCAATTCTGAGATCTAAGACTGTCCACATTCATGCATTTGCAAATTACTGTGTCCAGAGTTTCTGAAAACAGTTCTTGCTAACAGCACTTAGAGATGATTAAGTACAACAGGTAATTACATCTTAATGAGCTGAGAACTATTCATGTATACCCGTTTCTGACTGAAATGGCTGCTTTGGTTAATTTGTTTTTCTTTATTCTTTTTCGTGTGATGTTAGCAAGGTCTGCATTTGTTGTCCATCCCTAATTATACTTGAACTGACTGGCTTTTGAGGTGATTTTAGAGGGTAGTTAAGAGTCAACTACGTCATTGTTGGTCTGGAATCACACATAGACTAGACTTGGTAAAGATGGTAGATTCCTTTTCTAAAGGACACGAGAAAACCAGACTTTTTTTTTACAACAATCAAAGGGTAATTTTATGCCAACATATTACAGAGACTAGTTTTACACTCCAGATTTTCAAAAAATAGTTAGTTGTATTTAAATTCCACCAGATACCATCATGGTATGGGTGTTGGTTAGTGCAATTGGCTGGATGGTTGGTTTGCAAGGCAGACTGATGCTAATGGTATGGGTTCAATTCCCAGACTGGCTGAGGATAGGACGAGGAATGTTCTTTTTCAACTCTTCCCCTCACCCAAGTCTTGGTGACCCTCAGGTTAAACCGCCACCTGTCATCTCTCTTTCCAATGAGAGAACAGCTTTACAGTCTGGTGGGTGACTATACCTTTACACCCATGCCTCCAAGTCTTTTGTCCAGGCATCTGGATTTACTCGTCCATTAACACCTTATCACTGCTTCCCTGTTAATAATTAACATGCTGTAAATTCCAACTGCGTAAGTAACAATAATGTTGATGGTAAATGGTTAGCGCTACTCATCTGGTTTAAATAATTAGCCGATTTAAACACCGATTAGGTGTTTAGGCATTAGCTTAGGCATTGAGCACAGAATTGCAATATTTCTCTTTTCTGTGGGGAGCCAGGAAATGACTCAATACATGCTCAATGGTTACCATTGTTCTGTGCAATGCAACGTGCTAATACAGTCATTGTTAAACTCATCGGTTGGTCATGATTGAATGAATTCCAATTTATTTATTTTCCAGTGTGGTGTTTTCAATTTATACTGTTTACAGTGACTGATGTCAGACCTCGGCAAGAAAATCCTGTTTCCATTTATGGCATCTGATTTGTGTTGAATGGCATTGTCAATCCATGCCCATGAGGCATTGAGTTAATACTGCCTAAATTCAATTTACACAAGGCTTTCAGAAACAGAAAGATAGAATAAACTTTCATTCCATTGACCTGAACCTTAACATTAAACTGCAGAAAATAAAGAATGTTATGTTAACTCAAGGTGGTTGTAACTTTCCACATATAGATTGGTAATTAAAGCAAATAAAAAAAGCAAAATTTAAATAAAAATGATGACAAGGCCAAGTGGTATGTGCAGCTTAGGCCCTATTTGATTTATGGTATTATAGGAACAACCATGAAGAGTCTTAACTAGAAGATGCTCTTATCTTAAATATGCTCTTGTCTTCCTGAATGATAATAAGTTACATTTGTAAAACAAGCATTGTTGTAAAGACCATAGGAAACCTGTGGCTATATGGCTTCACTGTATAGCATCCTAAGATGTTCTGCCTTATCCCCACACAAGCCTGTATGATAGCATCAGATTGGGTGCAGTTTAATTCAGTTTCCAGCATCTACTATTTCAGAAATATCACCTTATACAACATCCACCCTAATCCCAAATGTCTCCTTTTGCATAACTAACATTTAACATCATGTTCTCCTCCATCCTCAACCCCTGACAAAACTCTGACTTCATGAATTCAGGCAGTGTGAAGGTTTCACCATTCTGACAGAATGAATTCTCATCGGATTTGTGTCCCCAAAATATTATCTATTTCCTCATCAGCCAACACTACCAAAACTTTAATCTACACATCTGTCGTTCTTGATTTCTCTAATGCCTTCTTTATAACAGTCCCACTCTCCATTGTCTAGCAACTTCAATTCATCTGAAATTCCAGCAGCCATTCACTTGTCCCACCTTGCAATCCACTTGTCCGTCACTTCAATGCTTACCAACCAATGCTTAAAACAAACATAGAAATTTTGGGAAAATTTCAGCAGCTGTGGCAGCATCTTTGGAGAAAAGTCAGACTGAAGGATTCATGCCCAGTGACCCTTTTTCAGAATTGATGTTCACTGGGAAAAGGTTAGTACTTATGCAGAAGATAGGATGGGTGGAGAAGTGAAGAGTAAATGATAGATGCATATAGAGTCCAAAGAGAGAGTAAAACCGTTATAGACAAAGGAGTGGTTAAAGTTTAGTCTGGGGGAATGTATAGCTGTTATTTCTTTCAACAGCTGCTGCCAGACCAGCTGAGATTTTCCAGCAATTCCTGTTTTTGTTTCAGATTTCCAGCATCCATATTTCTTGCAGGTTTTTACCAATTTTAAAATCTTTTGTTCTAGACCACATTTCACCTCACCTGCACCCTGTCTCTGTCACCACTGGGCATTTTGCAATCTTTCATTGGAATAGTTTTCTTGAGCTGGATTGTCAAATCACTTGCCTTTGTGTCATGTGACCCAGGCTGCGTCTACTTTGACAAAATTTTGAGAATTTATTGCAGGTCCTGCTTCAAACAGAAAATGCTCATTGCCGCATTTTAATGTACTGATTATATCAGATACGGGATCATTCTCAATCTAGGATGCTGATAATACATACTCTACAAATCTGTGGCTTAAGGTATAAAGTGATAAACAGATGTATTGGCTTTGAATGGTAACAATAACACAGTATAGATATACAACTTTTACTTAACTCTTCATATGATAACAAATGATTGGGTCTGCTCCAGTGAATTTCTAGATAAGCTGGCTGACTTAACATTTCTTGAATCTCTCTGAAATATTATATCAGTATACTCCAAGGTAGGTACTAAATAGGTACGGCAGGCTGAGAATATTTGTACAATTTGGAATGAAACATGGGAAATTTAAACATGTCTTAAATTCAGATAGCACTTGAAATAACTCCATAAAGGTGGATATCTCATCACCAAATCACCTTTTATTTACACATGCACAGTACATGACAGTGATCCAGCTAGCTCAGAGCTGGCTCCTAGAGTTAGCAGAACTCCTGATACTCCTATTTATTTCAGTCAGCCAGGACTGCCAAATTAAACCAGGTTCACAGCCCCTGTCAGGGAACTCATAGTCTATGAAGTCGACATGGCTGACCTTGTTCCAATTATTACATCCTTCACTAAGTGCTGGGACGTAAGCCCATTATTTTTGCTGTAGTGTCTCTGGGATGTTTTCGCTTATGTCCAGTTCCTGCAACTCTGCCTTGGATACTGGCAGCGTGTACTGGACTGTAGCCCGATTCTTGTGCACTGAGTGTCTTGGCCAAAATTCATCTTCTTCATCAAGCGGTTACGGCATCAAGGCTGCATGTCCATCTCGAGTTCAGAAGTTTCTTTGACCCTGGGTGAAAGGGGAGAACCCATGGGTTCTAACTGCCTTGCTGGCTGTTCTGAGGGGCCAGATGTGTTTTGCTCCTGCCCCATTTATGAGTTTACAGCTTTCATGTGGTCCAGACGTTTGCCAGGACTGTATCTCCCACCCGAACTTTGCTCGTCACGGGACCTGACCTCGCGTCAACCACGCCTCTTACCCATGCAGGTCCATTCCCGTGGTTTTGTCACCAAACTACATCCCCTGAAGTAAACTGCTGCTCTCGCTTAGATGAGTCTTGTGTCCAATACTGGCAATCCTGATGCCATATCACCTTCCCCTCCAGCTCTTGGGATATCAGATTTAATCTAATGTGGAGTCTTCTCCCCATCAGCAAGCCTGCTGGAGCTGTCACTGTAATTGCATGAGGGGTGGTCTATAATCAAACAGTAATTGGGACAGTTTGGTATTGAATGAAACTGTTGGCTGTTTCTTCAAGCATGCCTTCAAAGTTTGGAAAGCTGTTTCCACCAGACCATTGGACGATGGATGGCAGAGTCATGTACTTACTAGCCAAATGCTATTCGAGGAAACACTCAAATTCCCTGCTGGTAAAGGATGGCCCGATTTCTGCGACCACACCTCCAGGAGTCCGCATATTGCAAAAGATTCTTGCAACTTTTCAATCATTGTCCCCTGGTTTTGACGAACGAACTCCGTGTATGTCCAACTACTTTGAATGGACACCCACAGTAATTAAAACATACAGCCCATGAAACGGCTGGCACAGTCGACAAGTTCAGAGTTTACCCAGCCATTCCCACGAATGCAGACAGACTACTGGCAGTAATCTGTGTCCTTGTTGGCACTCAGGGCACTGCTCCACCAATGCGGCTATGTCAACTTCCAACCTTGGCCATCAGGCATAACTTCTCATCAATGTCTTAATTTTCGAAAGCCCTGGATAACCCTGGTGGAGTTCAGCCAGTATCTAACCTATGTTCAGGACAATAATTGTTGCTCCCCATAATCATATGCCATCCTCTATGGTGAGTGTCTTGCCAGGTCCAGTAAGGTTTCAATCCTGAATGAATGGCCCTTTTGTTACCTCACCACCAACAGCGGTTTTAGTATTGTCAGAACAGGATCTTTTTGTGTCCACAGTCTGATATTATCAGCAGTGACAGAAGGGTGTCCAGAAAGTTTAAAACCAGAACGGACTCTTCCAGCGGAGGCATCGCCAGTGGTGTATCCGCCATGGGAGGTGGCTCAAGGCATCTAAATTTGCCACATGGCCTCCCAGATGGTGCTCTAACCTGTAATTGTACACACTCAGAATAAGAGCCTGTCACTGAATTCGACCTGAATTTATGGGCAGCACTACCGTAGCCCTAGCAGGGGTTTGCGGTCCATTACTATTACACATTTATGTCTGTAAAGTTATTGGTAGAACTTTCTCACATCAAAGGTGACTGCCAAACCTTCCTTCTCTAGCTGGGTCTATCTTTGTTCGACATCAGCTAAAGTCCAGGAAGGATATGCTATTGAGCATTCTACTCTGCTGGGCCACCAGTGTGGCAACACTACCCTGATATCATACGGGGAGACATCACATGTCAGTACCACATTTTCCTTGGGATCATAGAGTTACCGATACTTTAGAAGACAATAGCTGCTTCTTCACTTTCCTAAAGGCTACCTCTTTGCTACTAGACCATTTTCAAGGCTGACCCTTTTAAATAGCAGATGAAAGGATGCCAGGATGGAGGCCAGGTCACATGTGAATTTTCTGTAATAATTCACTAACCCAGGAAAAGACCCAAGTCCCAGTACAGACGTGGGAGCCTGGCATCTTTGATTGCCCTCATTTTATCTTCTAATCGGTGTAACCTGATTTGTCGACCCTGTAGCCCAAGTAGGTCACTTGGGGTGCGTGGTACAAATGTTCTTCCCTCCTAGTGTATACATCCACCTTGGAGAAAGTTTGAGCACTATGTCCAAGTTTTCTAGATGCTCTTTATTGGTCTTCCCTGTTATTAGTATATTATCCAGATAAATGGTGACCTGGGGCAGACATCGTAAAATGTTCTCCATTGTCCACTGGAAGATGGTACAGGCTGATGATACCCCAAAGACAGTGGGGTGCATTGGTACAAACTCTTATGGGTGTTAATTGTAGATTAGCTCTGGGGATCCCCATCTAATTGCAATTGCAATTGCAAGTGCACATGGCTCGTGTCCAGCTTTGTGAAGGACAGCACCCACACCCCCCCCAACCCCCCACACTGCCAGTTATATGTCTAAGTCCCCTATGTCAGGGATTGGGCATTTATCCAGCTGTAAAAAGCGCTTCACCATTTGTTTGAAATCCCCATTAAGGCGAACTGATCTGTTGGCCTTCATAGCCAGTATGCCCTGTGCTGCCCATTCCACAAACTTTATCATTCCTCCACTTTCCAGCCTCCTGATTTCTGCTTCTACTTTTGCACATAAGGGAAATGGCACCTGGCAGGATTCGCAGAATCATGGAATTACTTCTTGGTCAACACGTAAGGTGGCCTTGGCCCCTTTATAGTCCCTAGACCGTCCTGAAAAGCTTCTGGGTCTTTAATTAGGACTTAGCTCAGGCAGCTAATCAGGTTGAATCCTTTTCAACCAATTTTGCCCTATCAAGCTTGGGCCTGAGCCTTTTACTACAATCAGTGGTAACTGAACCATTTGCTTCTCATAAGAAATCAGAACCGAAGTTGTACCCTTAATCTGTAAGGGAGCTCCAGAATAGGTTCTTAGCCTGGCCAAGGTCTTACACAAATTTAAGGGTTAGGGTCCAGAGAGAATTTTGATAAAGACTGGCTCCGCAACCACTGATTACTGCTCCAGCTGTATCAACCTCCATTGGAATTGGGTGACCATTTAACCAGACAGTTATTTTGATTGTTTCTAATTTGGATGTTGCAAAGCAATTTAACTGTTCCAAAACAGATGTAGGTGGACTTTTCATGGTATGCAGTCTGCTGGATATCAGCCTATGAATTCTCTTACTCAATTCAGGCCAAGTGGGGCTCTTCTGCAGTCTCGAATCTGCATTCCAGCAGCAACTACAATGGCCTGCCGGTCCAGATCCTTGAGAAAATTTGAACCATTTGGCTGAGGCGTGACTTTGTTTTGGGGTTTTGCTGTGGGCTGACATAGAGTCCTTCTGTTCAGATATGTCCTGAGTTGTTCTGGATGTGAATGTACAAGGCATGATTTGTAAGTTTGTGGATGATACAAAATTAGAAGGTATCATTGATAGCAAAGAAGGTTATTAAATATTACAGGGGGATCTTGACAGATGGAGAAGTGGGCTGAGGACTGGCAAATGCAATTCAATACAGACAAGCGTGAGGTATTGCACTTTGGAAAGTGAAACCAAGGTAGGACTTATACAGTAAATGGTAAAGTCCTGAGGACTGTTGTGGAACAGAGGAGCATAGGTGTACAAGTACATAGTTTGTTGAAAGCAGTGTCTCAGGTGGACAGGGTGGTGAAGAAGGCATTTAGCATGTTGGCCTTCATTGGTCGAGGCATTGAGTATAGGAGTTAGGCCGTTAAGTCACAGTTGTATGAGTTGTTGGTAAGGCCACAGTTGGAATACTGCGTACAGTTTTGGTCACCCTGTCATAGAAAAGGCATAATTAAACTGGAAAGTGTGCAAAGAAGATTTACGGGGTGTTACCTGGACTAGTCTGCCATGAGTTATAGGGAGAGGTTGGCCAGGATAAGACTTAATTCCGTGGAATGTAGGAGAATGAAGGTGACCTTATTGGGGTGTATAAAATCATGAGGGGCCTAGTTAGGATGAATGCACGTAGTCTTTTTCCCAGGGATGGGGAATTGAAAACCAGAGGGCAGAGTTTTAAGGTGAGAGGGAAAGATTTAAGAAGGACCTGAGGGACAACATCTTCACTCAAAGTGGTGTTTATACGGAATGGGCTGCCAGAAAAAGTGGTTGAGGCAGGTATAAAAGTAACATTTAAAAAACATTTGAATAGGTATATAGATGGGAAGGATTTAGAGGGATATGGACCAAATGTGGGCAATTGGAACTAGCTCAGTAGGCACAATGGTCAACATGGACCAGTTTGGGCCGAAAGGCCTGTTTCCATGCTGTATTACTCTATGACTCTATGACTATATGAGAGAGGCTATGCAATTGCCTTCACTCAAGTGGTGTTCTTCAAGCTCAGTCAGCCTGGTGAGGGCATCCACTTCCAGTGGAATACCCTATAGTTCACATGCTCCACTTGCCGCATTTTCTTATGACAAAGCGAGTTGTAGTGCCTGTTTGAAGTCCAATCAGGCTTCACGTAATAGGCGCTTTGCATGGTCACATCATTAATCCCACGTACCACATGGTCTCTCTGTATCTCACAGAGAGATAATCCAAAATCGCCTGCCTTTGTCAGTCATCTTAACCTCGTAAAAAATCCCAGTACAGATTGTCCTGGTTCTCAAACAGCTGAGTAAAACTGATAGCACCTCAGAATCAGAGGAAGATTGGCGTCATAATATTCCTTAGCTAAATCCGTTAACTCTTGAAAGGTTTTAGTATCTGGTGCCTCAGGGAAAGTTAACTTCTAACTGAAAAAGCTACCAGTCCACAAGCTGTGAGGAGAATTTCTCATTGTTTTAAGTCTGCCCCACTTTCATTTGTCCAGAAAAAAAAAACACATCCTTTCCACATACTGGGCCCAGTCTTCAACGGCAGGATCAAACCAGTCAGGCTTCTCAAATTGCAGAATGATGCCAGAAATGCTTACCCCCAACTCAAACATGACTGAATCTCTTCAGGGCCATGTTTTTCTCTGATCACCATTGAAATAACTCCACGAAGGCCAGTATCACATCACTGTACACATGACACTGACCCAGCTACCTCAGAGCCAGGTCCTATGGTGAACAGTACCCCTGACACTCCTGTTTATACCTGTCAGCCAGGACTCCCTGACTGGACCAGATTAACAGCCCAAATGCAGGAATTCATATTCTATGAGGTTCACCTGGCTGACCTTGTTTCAATCACCACAGTACTGAAGCTCATACACATTGTCAAACAAAACCCACATGTATTTAATTGAATGTCTTATTCTCTTCATTTGGTGAACAAAGCGTATTATTTGTGCCAATTTTTAAACCCATGTGTGCAATTGAGTACAGGCCCTGTCCTGTACTTCAAAGTTGATTTTGCAGGAGTCTTACCTGAATGTTTGTAGTGTCACTTGATGAAGACACTCAGGTTTGTTTCAAGGTCTTCTCATTGAATCTGGCGAATGCAGCAGAGGAACGGCAAATGGATTTTTTTTAGCACTCTTATGTGTCACTGATGTCACAGTCTGATCACAATTGAATTTGGTGCTTACCATTTTCATGGGGGCAGGAGACAAGTTGGCTTGACTTCACAAATGCACAGTTTTAGGATGTAGCTGGTATTTCAATGATTGGCTGTCTCCATCTCAATCTCTTTTCTATAATCCTGTGACATGCTGTATCACTCATGACACAGTAATGCAACAGCTTGATTGTTGTGTGCTATTCCAGAATTGACAATATAGGAGAATGGGATAGCAGTGGAGAGGGTGCAGAGGAGATTTACCAATATGTTGACTGGGCTGGAGAGTATCAGCTATGAGAGAGTTTGAACAGACTAGGGTTGGTTTTCCTGAGAGCAGAGGAGTTTAAGAGGATTGTGATTGATATGTATAAAGTTATGAGAGGTATAGATAGGGTAGACAGGAAGGAATCTTTCCTTTTGATGGAGGGATCATTGAAGAGGAGGCATAGATTGAAGGTAAGTGACAGAAGGTTTAGAGAGGATGTGAGAAAAAACCATTTCACGCAGATGTCAGTAAATTCACTGCCGGTATGGGTAGTAGAGGCTGAATAACTTGTAACATTTAAGAAATATTTAAAGTGTACTTGTGATGCCAAGGAATATAAAACTATGTGCAAGTGCTGGAGAATGGGATTAGAATAGTTAGGCGTTTGCTTTTGTAATGTGTGTAGTTAGGGGTGCTGCCCCTTTAAGACATACAGTCAGGTGACTTGGAGGGGCAGAGCTTGGGTCCAGTCTAGAACAGGCTGTGGAGGCGTGTGGACTGTTTGTAAAGTGTTCCTGTTTAGATTTACCATTTGTTTGCCTGGTATATCGTGCCTGATTCCAAAGGAAGCACGATCATAAAATTTTTAATCAGCACTGATGCAATGGGCCAAAGGACCTTTTTCTGTGCCGCAATTTTCTATGACTCAATGACTGGAGATTGCACTAAACTGACAGGGAGTATGAGGACACTTGGGAGTAGGTAGAAACATAGGAACAGTCAGCTCACTTTGCTATTCATTTAGAAGAAAGCTGGTCAAACACTTCATTTATTTTTCCACCACACTATCCCATAACCATTTACATTGATGATCAAAAAAATGATCATCCCCTATTTTAAATATTCTCAAAGATTGAGTTTCCACAGCCCTATGGGGAAGACATTTTCAAAAATTCACTACCCTGTAAAACAAATTCATATAATCTCAGTCCTAAGTGGAATCCTCCTTATTTTTAAATTGTGCCTTCTGGTTTTAGATCCTTAACCAGGGGAAATATCTAAACTGCACCTACCCTGTCTAATCCCTTTAAATATTTTGTAGGTTTCAATGACATCACCTTTCATTCTTTGAAACTCTTGTAGAGAATACAAGCAGAATTAACCCAATTTTTTGTCATAGAAGAGTCCTGTCATCCCAGGAAGATGTCTGGTGAACCTTCATTGTATGTTTTTTGTGCCAATATTTCCTGAGATAAGGAGACCAAAATTGCACACTGCACTCTAGGTGCAGTCCAACCAAGCTCAAATACAACTGATGCAAGACCTCACTACTCCTGTACTCAAATCCTCTCGTGATAAAGGCATGTTAGCCTTCAGTGGTTTAATGACAAGGATACCAGGTCCCATTGTACATCAATACTGTCCAACCTGTCACCATTAATACCCTGCATATCTGGTCCCTACCTCCAAATCTTTGATAAAATTTGTTAACCATTGATCTTTGCAGTACTCTACTAGTCGCAACCTGCAAACACAAGAAAATCCCTTCTATTTTTTCTGTCTATTTTCTGTCTTTTAGCCAATTATTGATCTGTGTCAATGGATTACCACTTTAGCCACCATTAGCATTTGTCCATGTGCCTTCATTTTTATTACTAGTGTCTTGTGGAGGATTTTATCAAAAATCTTCTGAAAATCACAATATGCTACACCTATCGAATATCCTTGATAATTTTGTTAGTAACTATGCTGACCATGCCTAATCAGATCATTTCCCACTTTCTTTATGATAGATTTGATCATTTTCTCTGCTACTGTCAGGCTGACAGTACTATAATTTGGTGTTCTTTCTCGTTGTTCCTTTCTTAAATAGAGGGTGATATTTGCAAGCTTCCAATCTGCAGGAATCATTCCAGAATAAATGAAATTTTGGAAGATAACTACCAACACACCAACGATCTTTATAGACCCCTCCTTCAAAACTCCAGGATGTAGACTTTCAGTTCCCGGAGACTCATCAACTTTCATCCCCATTAATTTCTCCAGCACAATCTTGTTACTAATACTAAGTTCTAACAGTTCTTCATTCTCCGTCATCTGATATCTTCTAGCATCTTCTTCAGTGAAAACAGACGCAAAGTAACCATTTAGCTTCTCTGCCACTTCTCTATTCCCTATTATGAATATTCTTGACTGCAAATATTTTGGTTTTGCATCCCTGTCAAAGCTTTTATAATCCTTTATGGGGTTGTTTTTTGCTAGATTGCATTTGTATTCTATTCTTCTTTCTCTTATCTGTTTCTTTACTGTATTTTAAATCTTGCAAATCCTCAGATTTATTACTATTTCTGCTCAATATATAAAAAATTTTGTTCAATTTTATACAATCCTTAACTTCCTTTGTCGGTCATGATCTGTTTTGGTTTTGCACCTTAATGGAACGTATAATTATTGTAAGCCACGTAATAATTCTTTATAGACTGTTCATTGCCAATGAACAGACATGTCTTTTAATGTATTTTCCAATTCAGCTCAGCCACCGTGCACCTCATGCTTTCATAATTTCCTTTATTCAAATTTAACACCCTTGCTTCAGATTGAACTGCATCACTTTCAAATACAATGTCAAATTTGTGCTGGTAGAGAGAGCAGGGGTAAGGTGTGGCAATATACACTCTCGATGGAATCAAATAGGATTCAGAGCAACATGAGCTCTGATGAGATTTGTGGCAGAATCAGGTGAGAAGGTTGGTGAGGCCCATCATGACTTCAGGAGCAATGCATTCCATCTTTTCTGCCTGTATTAAGGTGGCAAGACAGGGTTCTCACTGGGCAGCAGTGAGTTGTCAATGAAGGTGGATCATTGCTTACTAACCACCTTATTATTAGCCCATCTTGCCTCATTAATTTTCAGCTCCCTATCTTACCAAATATGTCAAACAAGTTAGACATTGAGAAATGTCTAACTTGATATGAAAGTCAGCGCAGGTACTAGGCAACTTCAACACAATGCCTGCTCTAAATCATATCCATCAGAGCATCTCTGAGCACAGTTCACCAATACCAGCCATGAACATTGGCATCCAAGATTTGTCAACACCTCACAACCATCACGACACCTCTTTAATCCATTTGTCGAATGCGTAGGAAGCACAGACCTGTATTGCAGGGTGCACTGGTAACTAACATTGAAATGCTGCTGCTGGGACACTTTGCATGCAGGGGTAGGCTAAAAAGGATGGGATGAAAGGCTAAAATTTTTGATGATATTTGGCAGCTGCATGACCTTGAATGAATTCTGTGGCCATTCCTCTATGTGCCACAGATGCCACAATCAAAACTTGTTTTCTGTACTTGCAAGCAGCTTATTTTCTGTATATGCTTTTCTGTGCTAGCTGTTTGTTACACTGTATAAGAGAGAGAGAGTTTCCTTCCAAGTCATTGGCCATCACCTTGGACCAGGATCGTGAATGGTGCCAGCAACAAACCTAAGCTCTAGACTAGCTGTCGATCAAGGGGCCCCTGACCTGCAGGAGGACGTGAGGCTTATTGCTTCCTTTTCCTTCCTTTTTCATCTTCATTTATTACTAAATGTTCATAGTTCAGTCTTTTATTTTTCCCTTCTTTTCCATCTTTTATTATTACAGTAAATGTTCATATTTAAGCAAATTGCTATTGTTGAGTCTTCACTTAACTACATTAAACCGGATGCGAGAACGACTGCTTGGATACACTCTGTGTTCCAAGACATTTTTGGCAACGAGGACAGGATTGAAGGAAATGTCTAAGAGAGGGGTAAAGCAACCTAATGCTCCAGACACCTTCTGTATTCCAGGGTGGAATTCGGCAGACTCTGGATTCGGGACTGTAGCTAATATGTTAGCACAATGTGGACCCCCAGAAGGATGGGGGACAGTTATAACAAGAAAAAGAAAAGACTGGAGGCCAGGTTTCTGCACTGTGCAAGTGCACTGAACCTTGTAGAAGTGTTAACTCTTTTTGGTCTGGTTTGAATGCACCTGTGTTTGTTGATTGCTCAATGTCATCTTGTACAGTTTGTGTGTTTTTGTTCCCTGGAGCTCGAAATCTGGAGATACTTTGAAGCTTTAGTTTGCATTTTGGAAATGTCTGGTGTTTAGAAAGTGTAGTGTGTTCCCATGTGTGCCTATATTAGAATCATTGAATCCCTACAGTGTGGGAACAGGCCCTTCGGCCCAACAAGTCCACACCAAGTCTCGAAACATCCCACCCAGACCCATCCCCCTATAACCCACCTAACCTACACATCCCTGAACACTATGGGAAATTTAGCATGGCCAATCCACCTTAGCCTGCACATCTTTGGACTGTGGGAGAAAGCCAGGGCACCTGGAGGAAACCCATGCAGACATGGGGAAAACATACAAACTCCACACAATACTAACAACGAGTCAATCTTATCACCTGGAAGTAAAGAATCATTCATGTCAAAACAATATTTGGAAGTACACTTTGGCCAGACAATGAAATTCCAAACATGGTAATTCTGGAATTAAAATTTTACCCAAGTCTAAACACAACATGGAGCCAATTCCAAAAGGTACATCTTTACCAAACTTTACAAACTAAATTTTTGAATCAACATTTCACAGATGTTTTGCTTTACACAACTGCTGATGGTTCCTTAAAAGGTTATTACATTAACCATACCCCGGTCAGGGGACAGAAGTTCTGTTCTACTAATTTATCGTGGTGACAGCTGTTCCGACTGATTTTTAAGGGTGGCACAGTGGCTCAGTGGTTAACACTGCTGCCTCACAGTGCCACGGACCCGGGGTTGATTCCACCCTCAGGAGACTGTCTGTGTGGAGTTTCCACGTTCTCCCCGTGTTTGCGTGGGATTTGTCCGGATGCTCTGGTTTCCTCCCACAGTCGAAAGATGTGCAGGCTAGGTGGATTGGCCATGCTAAATTGCCAGTAGTGTTCAGGGATGTGTAGATTAGTTGGGTTATAGGGGGATGGATCCGGGTGGGATGCACCGAGTGTCGGTGAGGACTTGTTGGGCTGAAGGGCCTGTTTCCACTCTGTAGGGATTCTATGAATTCTATAACAGGGACTTTGGAATGTTGAAAATACGATTCCCTGTGTGCAAGGAGTTTAGGAAAGGCAAATTTAACAATAGGGTGGGCTTCTCCTTCCTTCAAGGAGGAGGAAAGACAGATAAAGTAACTATATGCAGGACTTTATATCCCACCTCTTCTTTTGAATTTGTAGTAGATTAACACTAATTAACCCATTCTGCTTGATGTGGAATGGATGGAGCTTGTTTTTTTTTGACAAATTGGAGATGCTGAATGCTGACCCTAATTGCAGAATTTCAACATTACAACACAGTGATGGATAGGGCACCCTCAAACCATCAAGCCATTCATCAATAACACACTTCAGTGTTGGGGACGTACTGTGGAAATATTAAGTGTATTGAGTGTCAGGAATCTTGAAACCACTGAGCCTGGGTATACTTAAGTATATTGTGACAAAAATAATATTAAGACCCACATGTACTGGTATTCTAAAACATTTAAACGGAATAGTTACCTGAAAATGTAAAGGGATTCTGGGAAATGATAAAGTGCATGCACACAGTTTCAATAAATGTAGAAAATGATTAGTGACTTTAAAGGAGTAAATGCAATATTGAATTTGGACAAATTCACAGGGAGATAAATCAAATTTCTGGAATGAGTTATCAAGTAACTTTAAAAAAATGTGGGTCATCTTATAGAAAGAAGAAAGTATGTTGTGTCTGAATCGAACAGAAATGTTTGACTTCTGTTTTAAAATATTATATGACTGTGTTTCATGGATTACAAATCTCTACTGATTTCTGGAATTAGATACGGAGGTAACAGTTAAATTGCAAATCTGAATGGGATGAAATAATTAAGTGGGGAGACAAAATATTAGAGTAATGGGTTGAAATGGTAAGTGAGGTTAAAATACATTTCAGTGAAAAGGAAGTTTAGATGAGAGCACCAAACTGATAGCTTTCTCCTGGTGATGTTTGTGTCCTTGTCTTTCTTTTGAAAGAAGGATTGAATTGGTGATCAAGCAACCACCTGAAGCATTGGGACCATACATGGAGAGATAAGTAAAACCTCATAAATCATTTGTTAAGATCATGTGGGAGTCAAAAATGTGTGACATGGTCTTGGGACACAAATAAATATGAAAAAATTAATGTTACGTCAGAGGGAAGAGACATGAGAGGGGGGAGAAAGCATGCACTGAAGAATGGGACAAAAAGACACGTACACCCACTTGATGAAAGGATTAGTGGCTTGGAAAAGCACAAAAACATAGTTTAAACAATAGGACACTGGCACAAATTCCATAGAGAAACTGACTTTAAACCAATGAAAGAACATGGACTCTGGGAGGAGTGATAGTGGATTGATTGAGAGGGTCCATTGGATGACATACAGATACCCCATCTTGAGCATTTGTATGATTAAACCAGTAGGTGAAGTTGTAATATGTTAGGACAGTTCGTGTGTGTGAAAGAAGGCTGAGCTAAGACTCAGGTGGTGTAGGAGTCTGTGGTAAAGGAACCCCAGGAAAAACAAAAGGTGGGAAGCATAAGATGAGGTAAAGCCTGATGAAAGTTAGACCTGCACTATTTGATACCATGTATATTGTAGCTCAAAGGGGATACCTGCATATGGAGGTAGTTACCACTCAATGATACAATCATTCATAAAATTGGCAAGGAGGGAAACATGTTGGAGAAGTATCCTCAAGACAGATACAGATGAAGTGAGCTGGAGAAATTTTGAGTCCATGTATAATGTTATTTTACTATTATTGGGTGAAGTGGTCTGAGGATAGGGGATGGGAGGATAAAAAAAACACAAATTAAGGAATCTGAAACTGGAATATACTGAATTTTAGAGCAAATTATGTAAATGGATTAACTGATAGAAATGTAGATGATATTCTGGTTGTCTCAGTCAGGTGACATTATCAGAAATGAAAAAAAAGTACTGTTAAAGGGATTAGATAAGTCTTAGGATTATTTAACTCTTGCAGGAACTTTGTAGAAAATTACAGTGAACTAGCCAGACCCCTGCAAGACCTTACAAAAAGGGAAGCAAACTAGCTCAGAGAAAATCAAATGGGGACCTGTGCAAGAATTGGCCTTTGTCAAAATGAAACAGACACTGGCATCCGTACCGGCGCCAGGACGAGCTGATCTGAAAAAGCTCTTTCTCCTGTTTTGCACGGGCAGTCAATCTGCAGCAGTGCTACAGAGACATGGAAACAATCTCCTGCCTGTGAGATACTAGTCAGGCAAAATGGATCCAGTCATGATGGGACAGCAATCGTGTGTTCAAGCCACCCAGTGTGCAACCTGGGCACTAATGACATCCTGCCCCTTGACAGAACTGGGGAAGGTAATATTGCACACCACACATAGTACAGTCCAGCTACTGGAAGCTGGAAAACTGAGAGGTGTTACAGACAGTTGGCAAGCCGCATTGTTGCCAGGAGACAAGCACATGGATGTGGTTAAAGACAGTAGAGAGAACCCAGCAAGCTATGTGAATCAGGAAGGAGCGACACATGATTGCATCCCCCTCAGGGAGCAGGAAGAAGAGTGACAGTTGAGTTAAGGAAGAGCAGTTAGAGCCAGACGTGAAGTGCATGTTTGTAGATGGTGTGCAGGAGTACTATGATGGTGAAGTCCAGATGGGGTGGGCTGTGGTTGATTTGAACGGGGAACGTTTGGCAGGATAGAGGATAGAAAGATGTCATTCCATCCAGGTAGCTGAACAAAAAGCACTGAACTAAAAGCACTTACTACTGCCCTCCAGCTGGGAAAAGGACAAACAGTTAACATCCATACTAATGGAAAAAATACCTTTGGTGTAGTCCATGACTATATGATGGCTTGGTCAAGATGAGGTTATATTACCTCTAGTGGTAGTACAATTCAACATGAGACTCTAGTCACATACCCAGTCGCAGAAATAACTAAAGGCGCGCAGAAAGATTCAAAAGCCAGAACATAAAGGAATTGACTAACAGCCAGCTAGTCTGGCATTCTCTCTTTTCTTCCTCTGTTCCTCTTGCAGGTTTTGAGGGCCCTCAGCATGAACAGGATCCTCAAACCCAGGATGGGAGCCAGAATAGATTAAGTTGTGTGTATATATATGATGTAGTTGTGTGGTGATTGTAATTAAGGATTTACTGCTGTTAGTGTTAATATGAAAACGTTAATCCTGTATGGGTACCTCTCAGTTTTGATCCCGTTGGAGGCAGACAGGCATGTGGCACAACTTGTTGGTTCCATCACGGCCTTGACCGTACATCAGTGGTGGGATCTATTTAAGGGTTGGTCCCAAAAGGCCACTGCAACCATTAATTTGATGATACACTCTAGTTGTTTTCATTGTAGTTTCAATCTTCTAGTGTAAATTACATACTCTTATTATATAATTCCACATGGCTGTCACTGATTGCATCTGCATTTGTAATTGTAACATTTGCTGGTAAATATCATCAGGGCTGAATTATTACAGAGATAGTAGGAACTGCCAATGCTGGAGAATCTGAGATAACAAGGTGTAGAGCTGGATGAACACAGCAGGCCAAGCAGCATCAGAGGAGCAGGAAAGCTGACATTTCTGAAGAAGGGTCTCGACCCGAAACATCAGCTTTCTGATGCTGCTCCTCTGATGCTGCTCGGCCTGCTGTGTTCATCCAGCTCCA
>JAHRHZ010000009.1:45195965-45217999 GCA_024137785.1 Ginglymostoma cirratum
TGGAGCTGGATGAACACAGCAGGCCGAGCAGCATCAGAGGAGCAGCATCAGAAAGCTGATGTTTCGGGTCGAGACCCTTCTTCAGAAATGTCAGCTTTCCTGCTCCTCTGATGCTGCTTGGCCTGCTGTGTTCATCCAGCTCTACACCTTGTTATCTCAGGGCTGAATTGTATAGGATGGGCTGAAGGGCTAAAATTTTTGATGATATTTGATAGCTGGTAATAGCAGATGGCATAGTCAAAACTTGTTTTCTATACTTGCAAGCAGCTTGTTTTCTGTATTTGCGTTTCTGTGCCGTTTGTTTGCTACATTGTATAAGAGAGAGTTTCGTTCCAAGTTGTTGGACTTCACCTCAGACCGGGATCATGAACGGTGCCAGGAAGAAACCTAAGCCTCCAGACCTGCCATCAATCGAGGGGTCCCCGACGTGCAGGAGGGCATGAGGCTCATTGCTTTCTTTTCCTTCCTTTTTCATCTTCATTTATTACTTAATAAATATTCATTATTCAGTCTTTTTTTCTTCCTTTTACATCTTTTATTATTACTCAATAAATGTTCGCATTTAAACATATTGCTATTGTTGAGTCTTCTCTTAACTACGTTTAACTGAACCCGAAAACAACCACTTGGATACACTTTGTAATCCAAGATGCAATCATCCAGCCCACAGACTGGAGGAGACTGCGTCCCAGGGCTGCTCGCTTCCTCCCTTAACGCGTGCTCATTTAGAACTCACCTGAATGCTTGCAGCACCTCTATCTTCCCTTGTCATTCCATGCCATGCCTGTTAGTGGTTCAGCCAAAGCCAAAAGCTTTCAGTACTGTTGTATTGATGATCTCCTGTGTGCAGACACACAGATAGGCAGCTTGCCAGTAGGGTCTTTCCAGCGGGTGGAGGTACGTGCTGTATGATGCACACCAAGATGGTAACATCTGTCAGCGGCCTATGTGGCAAAGACATTGCATTGTCAAACATCTGCTTGGACCAGGCATGCTCAGGCGATCTGTCCACCTACAATCCGGGAGTGGGCAGCAGTCAATCCTTTTGAGTGAGCAGCAGTAGTTCAGACAACTGCATTTTGCCAGCCAGGGAATTGCAAACACAGTGGTCAGGGGTATGTTCAGTCATGTCCAAGGGACTGCTTGTCGATGTCTGTTAGAGATGTGGGGTGAGTATGGTCAAGAGGTTGGTCTATTGATCATTGATGGGGGAGTAAAGGGTTCTTAGAAGGGCAGTGAGGGAATAACTGCAAGAAGTGGTACAGGAGTCAAGACTGTGTGGGAGGGGGGGTACTGAAAGCAAAGGTAGAGATGGGAACAAGGACAGTGATAGTTGAAAACTCAAGTTGTGTCAGGGGACGGATATGCAAACAACATCAAAGAGCGTGGTAGAGTTGTAAAATCTATTTTAGTTGACAATCCATGCATCTGAACTAAACAAGCTGCTGAGCCAAATAGTTCTCGACGATGAACATCAATTCCAGTTAAGTGAAATGCACTCATTTACTGAAATCCCTATTGACATAAAAAGTTTGAAAACTGCTGTTCATTGAAAAAAAAACTTGTTATAAACATTTCTAGAAGGAATAAAAGAAAGTGCTTTCTTTTTCCCTTCCTGTGTGCCATATAAACTTGGATACTCAACAGAGTGTTTAAATTTATAAATTAAGCTACATAGTAAAATTACCTATTAATTAGTATACATTCTCTGTTCATAGTGATATTCCTCATTTACTTGGATTCAGAGAGTATACAGGCATATAGACAGTGTAGAGTTGCATTCTCCTGCAATTACATATAAAAGGGATTGCTGAGTCTAGGCAGATAAAACTAAGCAGATAGTCAATATATAACCCCAATAAATTTCACACCATACATCTACTGTAAGTGATGGTGATTACCATGCAAAGTAGTCTGGAAGAGAGTAGCAAATACATGCAAGCCACACCAGTTTCTGGGTTGCTAGATTTTAAAGTGCCAGCTTTTCTGCCAAACGTTAGTAATAGTTTTCTCTGTCTCTAAAAGAATGAATTCATAAGTTCACTGCAAAGCCAACAAATGCCAGGAGACATATCCAGTTTCCCCTGTATCCTGAGGGAAGCCCTCAGACTTTCTGTAAGCCCATTCCAACAACCCAACACTGCCACAGTCCCTATCTTTCCCCAAAATACTAAGAAGCTAACTCTGACTCTCTAAATCTGATGTTACCTGCTATGCATTCCATATTTTTAAAAAAGGTAGCAGGGGAATTTCTGTACAAAGGATGTGTAATAGCAACCATTACCATTTACCTTTAGCATTCATGAAAAAATGGACAAGTGTGCAAGTTGAACTTCAGCAAATTGGTAAAAAACCTAAAATACTATAAGAGTGAAAGTGTTAAGGGCATGTGACTTACTTTGTCTCCAAACATCAATAGTTCTGACTACAGAGAGAGAGAGACAGATCTCTATGACTCTATGACCATATCATTGAGCATTCCATGACATTGCACACTGATGAGAAACCTCTCCTCCACCTGAGTGTTAATCAACATTTGTTCTAGATCTCTGTTAGCTTCTACTGTGCTATTGCAATCGTGCTTCTACTTACCTGAATTCTTGAATGGGGCAAATGAAAGAGAAAGTGATGGCATAAGTGATTAGTGTCATCAATTATGCAACCCCATATTTTTCTGGTAACTTATAGCTCTGGCTGGGAGCCAATAGATTACAGCATAAACATAATAACTGCACCCACATTCAAATCAAAGGTGATTATGATTTACTTTCATTAAAGTCATTCTTCATACAGCAGTCTATGAAATTAAAAACAACGTACTAGTGGTTAGACAGCAGAATGATTTATTGCTCCACAATCAAGTTTAAACTCCCGGTTGTTAAAAATGCTGCAAAGATAAAACAATCAGGTTCTTTGAGTGTTCACTTTTTACATCTGCGATTTTCAGTTTTAATATTTCAAAACTATATGTCCTAACCAAATTCAATTTGTGAAACTATGTGCTGAAATGAAAGGACTCCTTTTATTTTCCATAGGGCTCGACCTCACAAAGCCATCAACTCAACAAGCGTATTTCAAATTTTAATTGTAATTTGCTTATTAATCATGATTGATTCAATCATTTATAGTAGACTTGTTGTAAATGTATCTCAAAATAATTTCAAGCCTCTCTACTATGAGAAAACTTAATATATCACAATGCAAATTTATGCCATCCACAAAGATTTATGAAATTCAGTCTCATTTCAACAGAAATAGTAATTAGCATTTTCAACATGGCAAACCATATGATTAGCATGCTTAGTTCATTTTATGCCCTCATAATCCACAAAATATTGAAGCTAATATCCATTTTATTCTTAAGTAATTAATATTTTAAAACGTAACGGTGGCATGAATTCATAAATCACAGACTGCAGTGAACTTCATACGGATCTCAAGATTCAAATACTAACACTAAGTTTCAACATGATCGTAGGTTGAAGTTCACTAATGAAATTACGCCTCCCAACATTTAAACCTTCGCAATGGTGATCATGATATCCTTGTAATTTAACTCGGTTAGTAATCCAGAAGTTGAGACTAATGCTTTGGTGACGTGGGTTCAAGTGCCACCATAGCAACTGATGGACTTTAACTGTGACAAATACATTTGGAATTAAAAGCTAGGCTTAGTAATATGACCATGAAACCACTGAATTTTTTTTTATGATAAACAGGCCTGGTTCATGAATGCCCTAAAGATGAAAGTCTGCCATGATTATCCCCTTGTATATTGGTATTTCCAAATCTACAACAAAGTGGGTTACTTTTAATTACTCTCTTAAATGCTCGCAAACCACTCATTTATACTAAACCATTACAGAAATTTAAAATGGAATAAAAGTAAACAGAAAACTCAGCATTATTCAAAGCATTTGAAGTTATGCCCTGCCTGTCGATCCTGCAAAGTCTTCCTTCCTAACATTTGGGGACTAATTCCAACATGGGGAGAGCTGTTCCACAGACTAGTCAAGCAACAGCCTGACGTCATCATACTCACAGAATCAAAGCTTTCAAACAATGTACCAAACACCATCATTTCCATACCTAGGAACACCCAGTCCCAATGACAGGACAGACCCAGTAGAGGTGGCAGCACAGTTGTATAGTGCTCTATTACCAAGACTGGCTCAGTATCACCCTTACTAGACTAAACTAGCCTCAAGGACAAAACTGCCGGACTGTGTTTGTAGTAACTGGTGAGGTGACAAACAGCAGGAAAAAATATACTTGACCTCATGTTCAATAATCTACATGACACAGATGCAACTTCACGTGAATATTGGTTGGAGTGACCGCTGCACAGCACCTACATGGAGATGATGTCCTTAAAATGAGTTACAGTCATGCTTTAGAGTGACATTTCCATCGTGCTGTAAGGGGCTGATCCAGAACAGAGCTGGTAGCTCTAATTGGTCATCTATCAAGTATTGCAAGCTATCACCCACAATCTGTAACCTTCTGAACTGGCATATGTTTTTCTTTATTCATTCACGGGATGTGGGCATTGCTGGCCAGGCAGCATTTATTGCCCTTTCATAATTGCTCAGAGGACAGCTAAAAGTAAATCACATTGCTGTGGGTCTGGAGTCACCTGTAGGCCAGACCAGGTAAAGATGGTAGTTTCTTTCCCTAAAGGACAGCAGTGAACCAGATGGGTTTTTCTGACAATCGGTAATGGATTCATGATCATTATCAGACTCTTAATTCCAGATATCTATTGAATTCAACTTCCACTATTTGCTGTGGTGAAATTTGAACCCAGGTCCCCAGAACATTATCTGGGTTAACAGTCCAGCAATAATATCACTAGGCCATCATCTCCCCTTCTATCACTACCATTAAGTCTGGGCATCAATATAGATTTACTGAAGAGTCCTGCAGAACATGTCAGGAGAAGAACCACACTAATAAAGGAATAAAGGTACAGCACAGGACAGCACCAAAGTTCTCTTGTTGTGCAATGTTAGAGTCCCTACCTCTAAGCCAGGAGTCTAGACCCTTCTTCAGAAAAGCTGATCCAGCTTGGCCTTATCCACAGCATCACAGATGCCAGTCTTTACCCAAGTCAACTTGGGGGAGGCATTGGCCTAGTGATATTATTGCTGGACTGTTAATCCAGAGACCCAGACAATGTTCTGGGTACCCAGGTTCTAATCCCACCATGGCAGATGGAGGAATTTGAATTCAATAAATATCTACAATTAAGAATCTAATGATGACCATGAATCCATTGACAATTGTCAGAAAAATCCATCTGGTTCACTAATGTCCTCCAGCTTGCATTGGGCTTCACTGGAACACTGTAGCAAGCCAGAGTCAAAGATGTTGGCCAGAGAGCAGGATGGTGCACTGAAGAATCTGTCTCTGGTTTGCTACAGTGTTCCCGCCAAGCCCAAAGCAAGCTGGAGGAACAGCACCTCATTTTCCGCTCGGGGACCCTACAGCCCTCCGGACTCAATATTGAGTTCAATAATTTTAGGGCCTAAACTCTCCCATGTCCCAGACCCCACCCCACACACCAGGGCTTGTTACCACATAGCCTGCCACTACAAACCCCCTGTTGTTAGTCACTAACAGTCCCCATTAACAACTACTCACCCTCCCAGCCTGATCGTTAGAAACTCCTTTGTCTGTCCGACTGTCTTTCTCTCTCTTTGGGCTCTATCTTATCGTTTACTCCCTACCCTACCCACCTCCCTATTTTCTGCATAAAACTAACATTTTCTCAGCTACCATCAGTTCTGAGGAAGGGTCGCCGGACACGAAACATTAACTTTGTTTTCTCCTCCACAGATGCTGCCAGACCTGCTGAGCTTTTCCAGCAACTTTGTTTTTGTTATATTCCATGTATCATGCTCTTGACCACTCACTCAGCTTGTTCAAATCCCATTGAAGCTTCTTTGCATCCTCATCACAATTTATACTCCCAGATAGCTTTGTGTCATCTTTAAATTTAAAATTATTAACTTGATACTCACATCTAAATTGTTGACAAAGATTCTGAACAGATGGTATTCAAGTACTTATCTTTGAGATACCCCATAATAGCCGCTTGCTAATCTAAGAACAACCAATTTATAACTGTTCTGTATTTTTTCCATGAACTAACCCTTAGTCCATACCAGTATATTACCTCCTATCCCATGTACACTAATTTTATTTCCTAACTTCCTGCATAGGACCCAACTGAAAGCTTTTGGAAAATCTCAGTACACTACCCACTGATACCCCCTTCTCAACTTCATTGATAACATCTTCAGGAAATTTCAAAACGCTTATTAAACATGATTTCCATTTCACAAACTCATGTTGACCCCACTCAATCAAATCATTCTTTTCAAAGGGAATTCCTAGAGGTATGGTTCTCCACCCATACTTCAATCAACAAATATATAGAATTGGACCCCACATATAAGCCTATATAGATCAAAATCGGAAATGACAGTACTCACCATAACAGACCAGACAGTATAAATTCCAAGTGGAATAGAATAACATCGCTTCATTGGAGGCTTCACTGATGATGTCACCTAACATGGTGATGAAATGTCTGAACAAAAACAAGCCAGTTTGGTGAGCAACTCATCTTCAACCCAAGCTACAGATCTTTGCCAATACTTTAAATAGTTTTCTTATATTCCTGTACTTGTGTTTCCCACTGTCTATGATCCCCATGATTTCTGCCCTCAAATTATTCCTTATGCCTACTCTAAATTCTTGATCTCTCATAACCACAATCCCTATCCTCAATCAAAGCCTTCTTCCATCTCTTCCCACATGAACTCTTGTCCTTGGGATCTTCCTGTGTGATCACCATCTCACAAACTCACCCTTACAATCTGTCCCCCTTGATTTCTTGCCTCATGGAAGCCCACGTGATCCCTTGCTTCTAGGATTTCTCCTTTCCTGCAATTTCATCCCCTCCTACAATTCCACCTCACCTTCCACAATTCCGTCATTCTGTGATCTCCCTCCTCTACAATGTTTACCCATGATCTCCATCCCCATCATTGCTTTCCTGCAATCACTCTTGCCCTGCGATCTCGGCCTATGAAGTCACTCCCCCTCTCTCTCTCCCTTCACTCTCTCCCCATTTGTCTGTACACATGGATATTTTCTGCCATGATTTAGCCCCTCAAGATCAACACTCCCAATGATTCCCCATTCCTGCTATCTCACCTCTACAAACTGTCCTTCTATAGTCTCCTTCATCTGACAAAAATTTTCCCAGCAATTTCACCAACCCTGTGATTTAAGCCCCTATCATCACTCTTCCTCATTACCCTTTTGCAATCTCTGACCCAATCATTATCTCAGCACCCACAATCTTCCCTCCTTGTGATTACTACAATTCATGGTCTAACAGCTAAAACTTGGTCTACGTTGGATTCTAGCATCTGCAGTTTTGTTTTTCTATAACTAGAAGTTCGGAAATTAGGGTGAACATCTCTCTATTCTTAGAGTCATGACCAGCAAAAAAGGTAGATGGTCAAGGTTGTTGCAGCTCAATCATCTTAAGTGCAGCACATCTCTGTAGGAGTGCATCAGAGCAGTCTCCTCAACCAAAACATCTTCAACCGCTTCTTCAATGATCTTCTCTCCATCATAAGCTCAGATGTGGGGATATTCTTTGATGACTGCACAACATTTAACACTATTTGTGACTACTCAAATCATAGAACCATACAGTGCAGAAGAGGTCCTTCAGCTCATTGAGTTTGCATGAACATGTGCAAAACACCTGAACTTCAACTTATTTCCATTTACCAGCAGTTGGCCATAGTCTTGAACGTTATGGCTTGCCAGATGTAAACTTATTAAAAGATATGAGGCAACTTGCATCTATCACTCTCCCAGGCAGCACATTCCAGACCTTCATCATCCTTTGGGTAAAAGGTTATTTTTTCAAATCCTCCCTGAACCTCCTGCCCCTCACCTTGAACCTGTGTCCTGTCATGACTGACCCTTTAACTAAGGGGAACAGCTGCTAATTATTCACTTTGCCCATGTCCTTCATAATCTTGTACACCTCTATCAGATTGCCCCTTAGTCTTCTCTGCTCCAGTGCAAACAACTCAAGCTTATCCAACCTTTCATAATTACTTAAATGTTCATCCCAATGTAATCACATCCTGTGAATATCTTCCGCATGCCTCCAGTGCAATCACATCCTTTCTGTAATGTGGTGACCAGAACTGCTCACAGTACTCTTGGTGTGGTCACACCAAAGTCCTATGCAACTCCAACTTGTTTTACCTGCTTTTGTTATTATGCTCAATTGATAATGGTAAGAGTCCCATATGCCTTTTCACCACCCTACTACAATGTCCTTCTGCCTTCAGAGATCTATGGACAAATGGTCCCTTTGTTACACAGAACTTCCTGGTGTCATATCATTCATTGAATACTTCCTTGTCAAGTTACTCCTCCAAAGTGTATCAACTCACACTTTGTGGGGTTAAATTCCATCTGCTGAAACAGCACATATCCAAATGTAGCAAGATCGCATCTAGATTGACAAATAGCAAATAACATTCCCACCATGCAAATACCATACAATAGCCATCCACAACGAGAGAGAATCTAACCATTGCCCCTTTATATTCAATAGCTTTATAATCACTGAATATCCCATGATTAATATTGTGGCTTTGACCATTATCCAGGAACTCAACTGGACTAGTCTCATATATACTGTGAAGACAAGAGCAGTTCAGAATCTAGGAATACTGTGTTATCATCTAATATAGTCTGAAGGAATGCCTAAGACCTAAAGGAATGAAGGAACATGTGATGGATACATTAATTGAACCATTATTGGGTGTGAATCAATTGTATAATTAAGGGGAGCTAACAATCATGAGTGTGAGTTTTATGTGGTGTGGCTAGCTTAAATAAAACTCTCAGTAAACCTGTTGACTTAGATTCTGTTCAAAACAGTTATATTCCAACATATATCATCAGTAGCAGACGATGATAGAGTCAAAATGTAAAATTTTTGGATATAACTACATAGCCGCGTTCTGAATGCAAATCTGATGGCTAGTTGAAAAATGAAGCTACAATGTTGACCTGGGTTACTTCTTTACCAAAGAGGAGTAATGTATGACCTTAGTACTTTTGTTACCATACAGTAGTAAGATAGGAAACAAAGTTTTCTTTGGAATTGGAGACTGAAGATTTAAACGTGGATGAAGTATTGACGATGTTGTCAACTTTTCTGGATAAAATTTATTTTAAAAAAAGATGATCCATAGACTGTTTATGAGGTGAAGTCAGGTTCTGACAAATTTAGAAAGATTGAATGAGGATAGTACCCTGAAAGAGTACATAATGGAATTTAATAGATTATGTGCAAGACTGTAGAAATTGTACTGGAAATTTTTTATCTGTTCTATCAATTAAGTTATTGGACTGTTCCAAAATATTAAATACAGACAGACTTCTAGTTTGGTTGGGAGTAAAATTTACAGATAAATATACACTATTAGAACAAATGCTATAATAACAGAAAAAAATTCTTGAGAAGAATTTCCTTCCCAGCAATATTTATATCACAAAGGGACCGATTGGTGATGCAATTGAAAGTGGAGGGCACAATACTAGCAAATTGGTAAGATCATTTCAGTACAGGTCACAAGCAATAGTATGAAAGGAGAACTGTAACAGAAATGAGAACAGAAATGTTGTAGATAATCTGGAATGCAAAGAGAATTTGTGGATTGAAATAAGATAATGAACTCTTTAACATGCACTGAATCTCCCACTAATCTCTTCCTGGTCATTACCATTGTCCAGAAACTGAAATGGACTAGCCATTTAAGTACCATGGCTACAAAAGGCTAGGAATCTTGCAGTGAGTAACTCGCCTCCTGACTCCCCAGATCTCATCCACCATCTACAAGTCATCTACTCCACAAGTCAGGAGTGTAATGAAATATTTTCCACTTGCCTGGATGAGTGCAGGTCCAACAACACTCAAAGATTTTTACACCATCCAAGACGAAACAGCCCACTTGATTGGCACCAGATCCACAAACATTCACTTTTTTCACTACTGATGCTCAGTCGTAGCAGTCTGCACCTTAAACAAAATACACTGCAGGAAATCACCAAGCTTCCTTCAACAGTATCTTGGAAACCCATGACTACTTCAATCTAGAAGGACAATGGCGGCAGATACAAGGGAACACAACCATCTGCATGTCCTCCTTCAAGTCATTCATCATCCTGATTGGAAATGTATTTGACCCACTGTTCCTTCAGTCTCAGTGGGTCAAAATCCTAGTTAATCCCTCAGTAACAGAATGTGGGTCTACTTATAACAGATGGTCTGTAATAGTTCAAGTTGGCAGCTCACTATCATCTTCTTAAGGGCAACTAGGGATGGACAATAAATGTGACCCCAGAAAATGATACCCACATCCCATGAATGAATAGAAAAAGAACAAGGAAGACCACCGAAAAATATAAAATCTGGATGTATGTGCAAGATAAGGCTGTTTCTTGACAAGGTGGGAGCTATTCAATTTTAATGGGTTACATTGGCAAGGCATTTAAACCTTAATGAATAGTTAAGAGGGGAGAGAAACTGGGATGGAATTAGAAGTTGAAATGTGATTAAGTGAATCTAGAAGCATAGGTTATAAAAAGAAATGAGTTTAGCAAAGCTAAATGGAATTTATTTTAATGCAAGAAGCCTCAGGAATAAGGCAGTTGATCTAAGGGCAGTTGATCTAAGGGCACATATAGGCACGTAGGAGTGTATTATCATAGCTATAATTGAGACTTGGCTGAAAGATGGGGAAGATTGTCAGGTCACCATTCCTGGCCGTAGGGTATTCAGATGAGACAGAGAAAGGAATAGAAGAACACTCTTATGTTGCATATGAGAGAACTATTTTTTTAGCAGTGAGTAGAAAGCCCAAAAATGGGGGAACAGTTGTGGATCGATTATTCAGAAACATACCTGGGCAGAGAAATTTATCCTGGCGGGTAGAAGGAGGAACAGTTTGGGGAGCATTTTGGAGATGGAATGATCACAACTCAGTTAGATTTAGGATAATTATGGAAAAGAATAAGGATTGGGCAGGAATAACATTTCTAAACTGGGAAAATATTAATTTTACTAAGCTATGATCTGGCCCCCAAGCGAGAGCAGCTACTTGCAGATGAAACTATTAGGGTAGTAAAAGGCATTCAGGGAGGAAATAGCAAGGGTACAGGGCAAATATGTCCCAGTAAAGCCGAGGAATGGGACCAAGACAGGACAACTCTGGATATCAAGGGGATGACATTTAGAATTAAGAGAAAAGAGAATCTTATGTCAGATATCAAGTGTTCTTGATCTCATTGAATGGCGGAGCAAGCTCAATGGCTGGCCGCCTACTTCTGTTTCCATGTTCCTAAGTATAGTGCAGTTCCTAGAGGAGTATGAAAATTGCTAGCAATACTGCTTGCAGTCGCCACTTTATGTGTGTTGAGGAAATTTACGAGGATGCTGCCTAGGTTGGAGGGTGTGAGCTGTGAAGAAAGATTAGTCTAAGGTTGTTTCCCTTGGAGTCACAAATGTTGAGAGGAGTCCTGCTAGAGATTATGAGAAGTGTGAATAGGGTGGATAAAAAGCCCTTTTCCCAGTAGTAGAGTTCTCTGTCTGTGCTGTAAACATCAATGAGTGATAAAAAGTTAGATCCGTGGATTATGAACATGAAGTACAAGGATGGAAGGGCATAAAACTTGGTGTAAAATGAAACAGTTCTCTTGGAGTGAACATGGCTCAAAAAAAGATCATGACCATTGAAAGAAATCCTATTAACTGGAAGGGAAGGTCAAATACTAACAGTCCAGAAAGAGATTGAAGGCAAAATAGATGGTGCATTTAACAAGGGCAAGAAATATACTCCTAACCAGGAATACTATCAGAGATTGAAGTTTATGGGATTGAGGTGTCTTAGTGCCGCGAACAAATTAGGTATCAAGTTAATAAAAGATGCCAAACAACAAGAACCATCAGAGAATTTGACTTTTTTAGCAACAATACTTGGGATTATGGATCAATTGTTATTGAAGCTATATTTTTGCAGAGAGATCAGCCCAAGAGGCAAGTGTTTCTTTGTCCTCAATGAGAAGCACCAAAAACAGTGAGAATACTCCGGAAGTTAAATAAATGTGAATGTGCTCTAAATGATGCCCCTGGAGCTTGGTGCTTCTAATTAAGTTCTGTCTTACTAAAATTATACTGTCTTCAATTAAGAAAAGGCATGCCCTTTTTTTTACTGGCAAAATGAGAGGCAGCTTTCAGATAACTTTTTATGCACATCAATGGTTTTTGGGGAGTGGGTGCAGCAAATTTGAAAATTTTGACATAAATAAAGTTTTAATGCAGAACTTAAAGTTTGAAGTCAGAATTCAGGGTCATTTAAACTCATTGGATTGGAAATCAGGCAGAATGGATCAAGTGCCACTTTGCATCAGCAACCTTGTTTTGAAAATGTTAGCACCATTGTTATTAGTCAAAGCAGGGTCTGACAAAAAGATGCAGCAGCTTCCAAAACTGAACTAGAGAAATTATGAAATATAATTGGACAGCTGAATTTCCATTGCACCCAAACAAAGCCAAATGCCACTTTGGTATGTTAGAGTTGAGGACAGGTATGAAAAATGCCAAGGTGGAAGATATTATTTGGACAAAAATTTTAAAATGGGAATCTTGTGTTTTGAAATTTCTATCATTGTGGAATGCAAGGAACATGATTCTTCTGATGCAAATCTTTGTGATGTGTCCTTCTTTCAGAGCTGCCCCATCAAACACCAGATTGTAAAAGTGTGAAAAGCTGCAACACCATTTAAAGATTTACGTTCATATACAGACGTTAATGATGTAAGGCTCTATCTTATTCTTTTTGGTAAAATGTCAGTTTCATCGGATGCCGTGGAGAGTTTTACCTCCATATCTTGTCAATTTCACCTTATTAACTACCTACTCTGCCCTTATATCACCCTTCCTGTCCAATACTAGCCACACTCTACAACTGGCCATACCCAGATCTGCCAGGATATCCAGGATTATCAGCATTCCTGGTGTGGTGCCTTCTTTAAAAGGCCATTGTGTGCACGACTAAGCACAATTAGCATGGATATGCCCTACACGGTTCCTGAAAATCTGTCTCAGACATGGCAGAGAAGGGAAAATTGGTTCCCTGCTTTATGGGCAGAGACCTGGAGGTCCTACAGGATGGGGTGGTGAATAAACAGAATATCCTCTTCCCACAGAATTGGCAGAGAGGGCCACAATACCAGACATGCCAGCCTGGTCCAAGCTTGATTCCCAGGCCAGTGCAGTCCCAGTCACCTGGAGTCACTGAACAATGTAGGAAGAACGTTAATAAACTTTTCCACTCTGCTAGCACAAGTGTCACCAACACTTCACACTCAATCTTTCTATGCTACTACACCATCTCTCACTAAGGCTCATGCTCTATTGCTTTCACTATTGCAGGCAACATCTTCCCTCACTTACTTTCATCCACCCTTACCCCCAATACCACTAATCCTGCATACCCTCTGTTCTGCCTATTCACTCACTTGGAACATTCCAATTTGCACCAACAACAACAGTTGTGCTACCCACTTTTATTTCCTGTGAGACCTGTCTCTCCCTCGTTTAATGAGGAAAACAGCAGGAAGACTCAAAGTGGGCTGCCCAACATTTGCTCTTCACTTTTTCTGAGGGGAAGATCCTGACCCTGATCAGCTTGAGCGGCTGACTGACCATGCCTAGCCACCATGACTCATTTCAGAAATTTCCATCAACTTCCTGTGCCAGGACACCCTGATCAAAGTGCCCTTGACTGTACCGAGGACTGCTGACAACTTTCCTGCCTTTGTGTCTATATTAAATGACATGTTGATGCAGCAATACTGTGTGCCTGGTATCTCTGGTTGAGGGACAAGGTGAAAAATAGCAAGACAAAGAAAGACAGGGATGCTGTGAGCACTTTGGAAGGCTCTAAGTGAGTGAGCACTACAGAGCAAGTGAACAGCCCTGAGATGCAGCCTGAGCCAGACTGCGAGCTGGGTGTATGCCCCTAAGTGTACAGTGTCATTGCTGCAATATTACAATGATAATTGCAATTGTGCCTCAAGGTGCAACATTGAAGTGCAAAAATGCAGGTGGATCAGAGATGTGCCACGAACATTCTTAGAGCGTAGTACATGTCATTAGCTAACATTATTGGTGATGGAGTGCATGTTACCGGTATCCATGGAATAAGATTTTCTGTGTCCAACACGGAGGTACTTTGGAGTGAGCAGCAAGTTGAAATTGCCAGGTACCCACATTGATTTCCATGTTGAGAATTCTCGGTATCGAATTTGCTCATGGCAAATGGTAGGACAGAGATCTCTTTATTCATGAGCCAAGATCTGCAGTTAATAAGGTCATTAAGAAGCAATAATCACTCTTAATATGTAACTCAATGCCACCTTGCGAGAATCTTATGTCATTGCCTGGAACTTAATGAAAAGATGCAACAAGTTGCTTCTAGCATTGAGATCAACCTAACTGAACTTCTCACACGATTTTGCCAAATTTTTTGCCATTGCCCACATCATTCAGAGATTTGAAGTACTGTCTTCTGTTCTATAACCTCTATGGCTCCAAGGAAATCAGCAACAGACATGATCAGCAGTGCAATGAGCATTTTTTTTTAGTTAGATGGCAGCGAAGTAGGGCTCCTGAGCCCGGACTTGTCCACTCTACTTTCTCTTTCATTTTTTTTTCTCTTTTTCACTTTTATTTCTATTACTTACCTCTTGTCGAAGAGGTAAGCAGTGAAGGGCATCAGTGGAGGCAAGTGAGCCCAGTGCTGACTCAAAGTGAGTCTAGTGCCTCTGAATCAATAGGGTAGTCCTAGCACTGATTCATGCCTGCTGTGGCAGGGGCAGGTTTGGGTTCCCAGCAGCATTTGCGTCATTTGCAGATTCATGGTGACAGTGGGAAGTCGAGTTTGAGCTAGTGCAGTATCCAGCAGCATCGATGGCGGCTACAGTGGTCAGGTCCAGTAAGGACTCATAGTGACAGGGACATCAGTGGAAGCAAGATGGTGCTGAAGAATGGCAGCAACTCATGTTCCAGTAGCAGTGGTGCGGTGAAGGGATTCATGGCTGGCCATCAGGCCCACGGCCCATGGGCATAGCACTTAGCAAGAAGGACTGTAAAATTGAGCACTATTTTCTTTATTTATCTGCTTTTATGTTCAATAGAGTCAGAGTCATAGAGTAATACAGCATGGAAACAGGCCCTTTGGCCCAAACAGGTCCATGCTGACCATGGTACCTACTCAGCCAGTACCATTTGCCCACATTTGGTCCATATCACTCTAAACCCTTCCCATCCATGTACCCATCCAAATGTATTTTAAATATTGCTATAGTACCTGCCTCAAACACTTTCTCTGGCAGCACCACTCTCTGCATGAAGAAGTTTCTCCTCAGGTCCTTCTTAAATCTATTCCCTCTCACCTTAAAACAATGCCCTTTAGTTTTCAATTTCCCATCCCTGGGGAAAAAAAGAGTAAATACATTCATCCTATCTACGTCCCTCATGATTTTATACAGACCTCAATAAGGTCACCCCTAATTCTCCTACATTCCAAGGAATAAAATCCTGTTGTGGCCGATCTCTCCCTATAACTCAGACCTACTAGTCCTGGCAACATCCTTGTAAATCTTCTTTGCACACTTTCCAGTTTAACTATGTCTTGCTTATAGCAGGGTGACCAAAACTGTACACAATACTCCAACTGTATCCTTACCAATGACTTATATAACTGGAACAAAACGTCCCAACTCCTATACTCAATGCCTCGACCAATGAAGGCCAGCATGCTAAATGCCTTCTTCACCACCCTGTCCACCTGTGACACCACTTTCAACAAACTATGTACTTGTACTCCTATGCTCCTCTGCTCCAAAACATTCCTCAGGACCATTTACTGTATAAGTCCTACCTTAGTTTGTCTTTCCAAAGTGCAACACCTCACATTTATCTGTATTGAATTGCATTTGCCAATCCTTAGCCCATATCCCCATCTGATCAAGATCCCTCTGTAATTTTTGATAACTTTCCTCACTATCAACGATACCTCGTAATTTTGTAACATTTGCAAACTTACTAATCATGCCTTGTACATTCACATCCAAATCATTTATGTAAATAACAAATAAAAAGTTCCCAGCACAGGCCCCTGTGGCACACGACTAGTCGAGGGCCTCCAGTCCAAGAAATTACCTTCAACCATCATCCTCTGCTTCCTACCATTGAGCCAATTTTTATTCCAATTAGCTAGCTCTCCCTGGATCCCATGTAACCTAACTTTCATGTCTAGCCTGCAGTGCTGGACCTTGCCAAAGGTCTTACTAATGACCATATAGACAATATCCTTTGTTCTACCCTCACCCATCCTCTTGGTTACCTCTTCGAAAAACTCTAAACAATTTGTCAGATATGACTTCCCGCACACATATCCATGATGACTATCCCTAATCAGCCCGTGACTATCCTAATGTTGGTGTTCCTGACCCTCAGTACCCTTTCCAATAATTTGCCTACCACTGAAGTCAGTCTCACTGACCTGTAGTTCCCTGGCTTGTCTTTGCTACCTTTCTTAAACAATGGAACAACATTAGCCAACTTCCTGTCTTTCGGAACTCCACTAGTGACTAAAGATGAAGCAAACAATCTCCACAATGACCTCTGCAATTTCTTCGCTAACCTCCCTCAAGATCCAAGGATGGACTTGATCAGGCCCAGGGTATTTAAGGCTGCAAACACTTCCTCTCTGGTAACGTATATGCTGTCCAAAACATCTCCACTTGCTTCCCTTGTTTCCTTAACATCCATGATTCTCTCCTCAATAAACACTGACGAGAAATATTCATTAAAATTCTCCTCCATGTCCTGTGCCTCCACACATAAATGGCCATGCTGATCTTTAAGGAGACCTATTCTCTCCCTAGCCATCCTCTAACTCTTAATGTACCTATAGAACCTCTTAGGATTATTTTTAACCTTATTGGCCAGATCAATCTCATACCCTCTTTTTGCTCATCTGATTTCCTTCTTAAGTGTGCTCCTACACTTTTTCCAGTCATCTAGGGATTCACTTGAGCCCTGTAGCTTAAACCCAATGTTTGCCTGATCAGAGCCTCAATATCCCTCATTAATCAGGGATCCCTAAATCTGCCAGCTTTTCCCTTCACCCTAACAGGGACATACTGTCTTTGGACTCTTGATATTAAGCTTTTAAAAGCCTCCCATTTGCCAGTCGTTCCTTTTCCTTCAAACAGACTCACCCAAACGACCTTTGCTACATCCTGCCTAATGACCCCAACATTGGCCCTGCTCCAGTTTAGCACCTTAACCTGTGAACTGTCCTATCATTTTCCATAACTGTATTAAAACTGACAGAGTTATGGTCACTGGACTCAAAGTGCTTTCTGACTGACACTTTAGTCACTTGCCCAACCTTGTTTCCTAATAGGAGGTCCAGTGCTGCACCCTCCTGAGTAGAGTCCTCTACATATTGATTTAGGAAACTTTCTTGGATGTATTTGACAAATTCCATTCCATCCAGACCTTTTACACTCTGGATGGCCCAGTCAATACAGGGGAAGTTAAAATGTCCGATCAATATTACTCTATTATTCCTACAGGTATCTGTAATCTCTCTACACATCTGCTCCTCTAGTACCTACTGGCTATTTGGGGGTTTATAATACAATCCCAACAGAGTAACCATGTCCTTCTTGTTTCTAAGTTCTAACCATATGGCCTCATTTGTTGACCCTTTACGAATATCCTCTCTAAGCACTGTTGTTAGGTCCTCCCTTATCAAAACAGCAACTCCCCTCCTCGCTTACTTGTACTTCTGTCATGCCTGTAGCTTCTGTTCCATGTTTTGGTTTATTTTTCTATTTTAAGATGATGCTGGAGAATGGTGACGCTGTACGACACTGTTTACAGTATTTTGTAACAAGATATGTGAGACAATGAATAAATAGGTAAAGAAAAAATTGTACATTTTTATGTTTGCAAGCCTGTGGAAAGGATATGCAATTTGCATTAACAATAAAGCAACATGCATTTGAAGGAGCTGGCACCTTGTTAGATGGTTTAGTTTGGCTGTTCATGAAGTAAATTAATATCTCATTGATGATTTCTGTGATGACTGACGATTCAATGTCACCTGTTGCCCATCCCACACAAATTTTGAAGTGGCAAGCAAAGTACTTAGATGTTGTAGTTAATCATAAAAGCTTGCAGGGCGATTCAAGCATTTGATGAATTCAGTGAGGATCACTGCTCACAGGAAGAGCATCTCAAGTAATCACACAGCCCCTGAATTTCCATCCATAATGAGTCAGCAATAGACAGTCAAATTAGTCCAAATATTGGGATTAAGGAGAGAAATGTAAATTACTCAAATTCCTAGTTCTCACAAGGTGAATTCATTTGCCCTTCTAGAAACATTTGGGCTCAGTCAGGAATTTACTAGGCAAGAATTAAGAAAAATTAGGAAAATTAAATGTAAAGCTGATGCAAATTCTTACAGGCAAAATGGTGGTTATGTGAAGTGTAGGGCTGGACAGGAGACCTCGGTTTAATTTCCAATTTTAAGCAGTCAATTGACAATTAAAAGACTCATTTTGAGAGTCAAACACTGAAAGAGAAATTTTAGTGAGCACTCCTGCTCATCCTCTTGTCTAAATACAGTGGAAGGAATTACAACTTGAAGATTAGTTAAAACAGAGTGAATCATTGAGGGAAATAAATCTTTGCCTCCAGAGATGGAGGAAAGAGAGATTTTAACATCCTTGCTGAACGAAGTCAAAGCAAGAGGTGTATACTAAAAACATTCCCCTCCGCATTGGGATTACAGAAACAGTTATCAGGAATTCACCAAAGTGCAGTGTCTAAAGGGGTCATCATGTTTCTCCCAAAGCAACAGTAACAGAGCTGTGTAGCCTTTTGTGACAGAAAAGAGGAACTTCTGTTCCATTCTCTCAGCCATTGTCAATGATAGTTCAAGTGATGCTGTTGTCAATTTCTTAAGTCAGGGTCTTTCCAGGTCACAAGGAAATGCACACCTTCATCTGTTGGCTGCAAAATGTTTGTTTAAAGCAAATAACTGGTGGATTGCTCAGTATGAGTGCTGTTAAACACCAGGGCAGAATCTGCAGTAAGTACCAGGCTCCCACCTGCCTAGACTTTTATTGACTGCGCATGGTGGTTCATCAGGCATTGTCGCGTGATCCAGCACTATTTTGGATCAGAAAATGTTTGCAACATTGTGCAGATGGAGACTGACCCTTTTTGCATTAGTAGGTTGGCACATGATACACCGATTGCTACATCTCCATTTAAGGATAATACTAGAGGCTGAAGGCAACCTTATATTATCACAAGCAACCACATGTGTGATGTTATGAATCTTTACTGAATGACATTACACTCCTGGGAGCACCCAGGGGCAGTCACTGAGCAAGACATCAATGTGTTGAAGTAGTCACTTAGGTACTTGTATGAATGTGGAAATCTTTTCAATACTGACCCCATTGCAAGTCCCATATTACTGCCATGTACTGAATACCACACAACCTCCTTGTGAAGTTTGTCACCACTTCAATGTCTGAAGGATGGGGATTCCAAGCAACATACCAAGCCTTTAGCCAAGCTTGAATTGGACTCCCCATGCTCCTTGATGGTTCTGGCAGGTATGCCAATGCATCATGCATTTCGGCATGAATTCTTATCAGTATTTCCAATATATGACATCAGTGAACTGCTAAATTCAGTCTCCTGCCAAATAAAACCAAATTATTTGCATTTATACGGCAATTTTCATGACTATCAAATGTTTCAAAGTGCTTTACAGCTAATGAAATACTTTCTGAAATACATTCACTTTGTAAAGCAGTGAATTCATTGACAAATCTGTGCTCTCATGACCTGACACATTATCTGTAGTTCACTCAGTTCCAGTACATTACCATATCCTGCCATCAAGCTACCATCTACTATTCACAAAATGCCACTATCTGAGCTGGCGGCTGCATATGTGAAATCGTTTCTTTATTCACTCATGGAATGTGGGTATCTCTGGCTCGACCAGCATTTTATTTCCCATTCTTAATGGCCCTCGAGAAGATGCTAATGAACTGCCTTTTGGAACTGTTGTGTGCAAACATACCCACAGCAATGTTAGGGAGGGAATTTCAGGATTTTGACCTAGTAACTCTGAAGGAACTGTGATATATTTCCAAGTCAGGATGGTGTGGAGGAGAGCTTACAGGTTTGTGATTGTCCCATTCAACTGCTGCCCTTAACCTCTTACATGTAGAGGTTTGGAAGGTGCTGCCTAAGGAGCCTTGGTGAATTTCTTGGTGCACTGTGTAGATAATACACAGTGCTACAACTGAGTGTCCGTGGTGCAGGGAGTGTTTTTTTTTCGTGGATGTGGTGTCAATCAAGTGATCTGTTTTGTCCAGGATGGTTTCAAGCCTGTTCAGTATTTTTGGACCTGCGCACATCCGAGCATTTGAGGAGTATTCCATCACATTCATGACTTGTGCCTTATAGACGGTGGACAGGCTTTGGGGAATCAGGAGGTGAATTACTTGCCACAGAACTACTCACCTCTGAATTGCTCTTATATCTGTAGTATGTGTATGGCTGGTTCTAATCACTTTCTGGTCAATGGTAACTCCCTTGGATGTAGATAGTTGAGGATTCAGCAATGGAGAAGCGTTAAATGGCAAGGGGTGTTTTACCAGTGACTATATTTCTCCAACATCATTCTTTTACTCCTCAGGGCACCCAGCCTCCTGTCCCAGTACCTGGCCAGTTCCTGGCTATCTGAAAGCATGAAAGATGAGGGGTACAGTTATAGAGTCATGGAGTCCTAGAGTCATCCAACATGGAAACAATCCCTTCTGTCCAACTAGTCCATGTCGGCCATGTTCCAAAACTAAACTAGCCCCACTTGCCTGCATTTGGCCCATATCCCTCCTATTCATGCACTTATCCAAATTTCTTTTAACTATTGTAACTGTATCTGCATCCACCAGTTCTTCTGGCAGTTCATTCCACACATGAACCATTCTCTGTAAATAAAAGTTGCCACTCATGCCCTTTTCAAAATTTTCTCCTCTCACCTTAAAAATATGCCCCCTAGTTTAGAACTCTTCAACCCTAGGGAAAAGACCTTTTGCTATCCACCTTATCTATACCCCTCATGATTTTATACAAAGTCACCCCTCAACGTTCTATGCTGCAGTGGAAAAGGTCCCAGCCTATCCAGCTTCCCCTTATAATTCAAATTCTCCATGTCCGACAACATCCTAGCAAATCTTTTCTGATCCCTCTCCAATTTAATAATATCCTTCTTATAACAGGGTGATGGGAAATGCACACAGTACTCCAGAAGAGGCTTCACCAATGTCCTGTACAACCTCAACATGATGTCCCAACTCTTCCACTCAAAGGTCTGAGCAATGAAGGCAAGTGTGCTAAATGCCTTCTTAACCACCTTGGCAACCTGTGACATAAATTTCAAAGAATTATGTATCTGAACCCCTATAATATTATTGAGGGCCGTACCATTAGTTGTATAAGTCCTGTCCTTGTTTATTTTATCACAATGTAAAACCTTCCATTTATCCAAATTAAACTCCATCTGCTACTCTTCAGCCCATTAGCCCAATTAATCAAGATGAGATGGAAGAACGGGCAGCCAAAGGATATGTGACATATCAGCACTTGCAAATCATGAGAGACTGTAGGTTAAAATTGTTTCAGAGATAGTAGGAACTGCAGATGCTGGAAAATCTGAGATAACAAGGTGTAGAGCTGGATGAACACAGCAGGCCAAGCAGCATCAGAGGAGCAGGAAGGCTGATGTTTCGGGCCTAGACCCTTCTTCAGAAAA
>JAHRHZ010000009.1:45218399-45287888 GCA_024137785.1 Ginglymostoma cirratum
CTTTTTCTGAAGAAGGGTCTAGGCCCGAAACGTCAGCCTTCCTGCTCCTCTGATGCTGCTTGGTCTGCTGTGTTCATCCAGCTCTATGCCTTGTTATCTCAGAGACTGTGGGTTGATGGTTGGGAGGAAAAAGGAGTGGAATGAAAAAGGTCAGAACACACCATCATCACATCACTCATCACTCCAACACCAGACCCTGTACTGGGTAATTCAATGTGCATGTGCCTCATTAATTGGTTGTTATCATTGTGCACCAGCTGTGAAATGTGAGTGTGAAACATTTTCTTAAATTTGCTCATGAGATGTGGGCATCATTAGCTATAGTAGCGTTTATTGTTTATCCCTAATTGCCTAAAAGGCAGTTGAAAGTCAACCATATTGCTGTGGGTCTGGAGTTCCATGTGGTCAGACCAGGTAAGGATGGCATTTTCCCTCCCTAAAGGACATTAGTGAATCCAGTAGGGTTTTTCCCCAATAATCATCAATGGTTTTGTGTTCATCAGTAGATCCTTAATTCCACATTCTTTATTGAATGTGAATTCCACCATCTGCCATGGCAGGATTTGAACCTGGGTCCCCAGAACATTAACTGAGTTTCTGGATCAATAGTCTAGTGATTATATGACTAGGCTATTGCCTTCTGCCTCCTCCCCCTCCACTTGCAGCAGTGCTAAGTCATGACAGTGAGACAAGTCTATGAATGTCAGGCATGAATCATGATTAATGGAAAGTGTTGGTTGATGTTCAAGACTGTGTATGGTAAGCAAGAAGTGTATGAGTCTAATGGTTTATTTGTAAGGAGACCGTTGGTGGAGTTATATTTACTGCCCTTGACAATTGTGTGAGGTCAATAACTTGTTTTAACGCTGCAGCTGAATCCTTGGGGGTAGACTGTGGACATTGGCCTCACTGGTTGACTGCTCCCACTGTCTGGAGAGCGTCTTAGCCCTTGCTGGAGGAGGGCTCGGAATGAACAGTCTGAAAGGGTAGCTGAGGAGAGTAACCTCACAAACTTTAAAAAAAGTACTTGGATGAACACTTGAAGTATCACAACATCAAAGCTATGGGCCTATTGCAGGAAAGTGGGACTAGTGTAGGTGATAATGTATTTTCTGGCTGTGGAGGCTCAATGGGCCAAAGAGCCTTTTCTGTGTTGGATGATTCTATGACATTCTACCTCCAATGCATTTTCTGCCTTAAGGTCACATTGCATACTCCCTGGCCTGTTGCATCATTTCTCTACGTTCTTCCTGATTTTGAAATGTCCTCCTGCACTTTGAGCATCTCCTGTTGCAACTAGTGTTATCTGTCTTTAAGTAATAAAAATTACTTCTCAATGGTGTCAGCAATAGATAATTGAACTCCCTGCTGAATTGGAAATACATGTAAAGCACAGTGCTGCATGCATAATCATTTTAACAAGTGAAGCAGCATGAAGTTAGCCTTCTGTATGCATTGCTTTGAAGGGGTGAATCGCAATTCACAGCCCTGGGCCATTGCTTGTGAGGCTATTCAGTGTTTTGACATTGTGATTTGTCACCTTGCTTTTAAAAGGTGTTTTCATCATATTGTATAAATACTGGGATTTAAAAGGCTGGCCAGCTCAACAGCAGAATTCAGAGAAATTCTGTTGATTGAATGGGCAAGTCTCCATTCACATGATCAAGAATCTAAAACTACTGTCTCCTGCCTGAAAGTCATTTCAAGGGAAAACCTATCCCATCTTTAAGTAATTTGGACTCAGCCCACGTTTACAACCAGGAAAATTTACAACAGAATAAATGAAATCCATTCTCTGGTTCATTGGTCAGCAGAATGGTTTGACCAACCTGTAATTTAAATAAATCTTGACAGTTAACTGTCAGTCATTAACAGCTACATTCTCCATGGTAATGCCTCTACCAATTGGAATCCACTTGGCATCCATTCAGTATTCTCAGCTAATTCAGTATTCTTGTGAAATCTTCTGGACAGTGTGAAATAAAAAAGCTTTGACAAATGTATTATTTTTCAGCAATAATCAAGTTCTGTGCTACTTACGTTTAGTATGGTGTTATTTGATTTTAGTTTGCATTAACCTTCTCCTCCATAGTTCACTGCAGCTCATGAGAAAGTAGAAGGGAGGTTTGAGAGACACTTTTTGTGGAATGAATGATAATTGAGTGTGACGGGATAAAGTTTCCCAGATTAGAATAAAATTGCCTATCGTTAAGAACGATACAAAGTTTAAGCAGGAAATATGCAATTATATGCTTTATATCCAAAACATTTAAATGTTATCGAGAAAACAAAATCTACCATAGATCTGGGGAGGTCTAAGCAATAATGTAATTATTGTAAATAAAATGTTATTGTTTGAAGCATTTAATTTAAGACTTCGCTCTGATCTATTTAAAGAACAAGAAAATATTATTCCTGGATTCTATCTAACAAACCCAACAAGAAAGCACTTGTGTGGTTGATAGATGACAACAGGTTTCTATTGAGTAGATTAAGAACAGAAAATGCTAAAATCATTGACCAGGTCAGCTAAGGAGAGAAACAGATTGAACACATTTCAGGGCAATGACCTTTCATTGGGTTTGGAAGATGCTAGAGACTAACAGCGTTTACGTACAAGCAGATTTACATGGAAGGTTGCTAGTTCCAATCCTGCTCCAGTTTAAGTGGATTAGTTAGACTAATACATACTTTAATTCACTATATAGGTCTTGCTACGGTGTTAGGAAAGCCATCTTTTGGACAAGAAGTTAAACCAAGACTCCAATTGCATTTTTGAGTGAATGCAAAAAGAAATCCCACGGCTCCTTGTCAAAAAGAAGCAGAGACTTTATCTAGTATCTTGAAACCACACTGTGTAATTTGAGTATTCAATCTAAAGAACAAATTATTTATTTAATTGCTGTGAAAACTTGGCAAATGCCTACAAAGCAGTAGCTTCTCTGCCTAAAAAAATTGAATATTTGTCAAGAACTTCTTGAGCAAGTGAAAGGCAGTGTGCCTTGTTCTTATTTGATTTCTCTTAAGAATTGTCAGCACTTTGTTTTTTGGAAGTGAACTGGTAATTGAGAATTTCCTATGACATGAAGACATGTTTGTAATAACTAAGATTCTTGAGAGCTACAGATCACAGGCCACTTCCTTGCCACGGCATTAGCAACATGGTTTTATGACTACAGCACAAGTTAAAAATTCCTGTGAGCCAAGGGAAAAGGCTTTAATATAATGGCACAAAGGACCAGCTTGAGAAAGATAGAAGTAAAAGAGGAACAATTAATATTCACAGTAAGCATTGCTGGTATCATGAGCGAATATACAAGACACAGCTATAGTAGTCAAGTCAAGGGCCATTAAATTAATTAATGACTTGTTTGGTAGCAAATAACCAAGGTATCGCTGCAAAAGACATTTTTTTGTTGAAGCCATTCATCCTGCAGTCATTAAGATAATTCAATTAATATTGATCCACACAATTTAGATATTGTCTTTGCAAGCAGAAAAAAACATATATGCTCATTGCTCCCCATTTTCACTTAATAGAACTAGCAAAAGCCCGTCCCTGGTTCATTTCCCAGGGTAATGCCTTGAACAATAACGGTCACCTGCCTGAGTTAAATTTAGACAAAACTTAGTAATTAACTGTCAATCATAATCTAATGGTTCAGTCTCCAATGGCAATGTCTCAATTTGCATCATAATCTACTTGCCAGCCAATCAGTCCTTTCTCGACATAATATAAAGTCTTGTTCTCCCTTTACTTGGGTATTTCTTGCAAACTGTCCCGATTTCATAGAATCATAGAATCCCTACAGTGTGAAGACAGGTTCTTTGGCTCAATAAGTCCAAACTGACCCTCTGAAGAGCATTCCACCCAGACCCATAACGTTACCCTTTCCCTGTAACCTTGTATTTCCCTTGGCTAACACACCTAATTTACACATCCCTGAACACAATAGGCAATTTAGCATGACCAATCCACCTAGTTATTGGTGCAAGATAAGAAGATTTAACAAAATGTGTCTCCTTTCAACACTAACCAAACTAACTAATACCATGAAGAGTATTGGGTAGCAGATTTAAGGTGATAAAAGAGCAACTTAAAAGTTGTGAAGACAGAGTATGACCATAGAATATAGTTAGAAGCAGATTAAGACAGTCAAATGACAGGGAGATACATAATTTAAACTGTGTATTTGATGGGAATATTTATTAGGGCTGTAGCCAAGTTTACTTCAAATATCAGAGAAAGGGACATGCATTGGGTATTAGGCCTTAAAAGACAGGAAAGAATCAATTTTCTCCACAAAGAAGTGGGGATCCACCGTCTAGGCTTAAGAGACATGAAAATTTTCAGCTTGCTTCAGGAAGCAGGAAGCCATCTCTCTAAAGGCAAGGAAAACAGGAAAGCACCCAGTAAGTAGTAACTTAAAACTATTAAAGAAGTAAAATATTATAACATTTCCAGAAAACAGAACTTGTTGGTTTATTAAAATAATAGAATCTAAAATCTAGTAAAATAAGGACAAGGCGATAGCATGGCTCTAGTGCAGAATTATCAAATGTTGCAGGCAGAAGATCAGAACAATATTGATATAGTGCAAAATTAGACCTTAAAAGCCAATAGATTTCAAACAGCATCAAGATACTGCAAAATTAAAAAATCTCTAAACAAAATATAAATAATCACATTGAGGAGGAAGTGGAAACATAGCAGTATCTCAAAGATTCAATTTCAGAGATGGGCCAAGCAGAACAAAAAACTATAACTCTTGCAAAAACAGTTCTTCAGATATAGATAACAAGGTGTAGAGCTGGATGAACACAGCAGGCCAGGCAGCATCAGAGGAGCAGGAAGGCTAATGTTTTGGGTCTGGACCCTTCTTCAGAAATGGGGGAAGGGAAGGCAACTCTGAAATAAATAGAGACAGGGGGAGGTGATGATAGAAGGTGGATAAAGGAGCAGATAGGTGGAGAGAAGACGGACAGGTCAAGGAGGTGGGGGTGAAGCCAGTAAAGGTGAGTGTAGGTAGGGAGTTGGGATGGGTGTTGGTCAGTGGGGAGGGGGAGCGGGTAGGTGGGGGGGAAGACAGACAGGTCAAGGAGGTGGGAATGAGGCTAGTAGGTAGGAAGTGAGGGTGGGGGTTGGTCAGTGAGGTGGGAGGAGCGGATTGGTGGGAGAAAAGACAGACAGGTCAAGGAGGCTGGGACAAGATGGGCTGGTGTTGGTATGAGGTCGGGGTGAGGAGATTTTGAAGCTTGTAACATCCACATTGAGACCATCGGGCTGCAGGGTTCCCAAGTGGAATATGAGGTGCTGTTCCTCCAGCCTTCGGGTGGCGTTGTTGAATGATTCAACACATCATTCTCTGCCACTTCCGCCACGTACTTCAACGCATCATTCTCTGCCACTTCCGCCACCTGACCCCACTACCAAGGATATCTTTCCCTCCCCACCCTTATCTGCCTTCTGGAGGACCGCTCTCTCCGCGACTCCCTCGTCCGCTCCACACTCCCCACTAGCCCCACCACCCCGGCACTTTTCCCTGCAACCGCAGGAAGTGTTACACCTGCCCCTACACCTCCCCCCTCACCTCCATCCCAGGCCCCAAGAAAACCTTCCACATTAAACAGATGTTCACCTACACATCTGCTAATGTATCCGCTGTTCCCGATGTGGCCTCCTCTACATCAGGGAAACCAAGCAGAGGCTTGGAGACCGCTTTGTGGAGCACCTACATTCAGTTCATGACAAACGACAACACCTCCCAGTCGTGAACCACTTCAACTCCCCCTCCCACTCCTTGGACGACATCCATCCTGGCATCCTTCAGTGCCACAACGATGCCACCTGAAGGCTGGAGGAATAGCACCGTATATTCCACTTGGGAACCCTGTAACTCAATGGTCTCAATGTGGACATTACAAGCTTCAAAATCTCCCAACCGCCGACCTCATCCCAAGACCAGCCCATCTCGTCCCGGCCTCCTTGACATGTCCGTCTTTTCTCCCACTGAGCCACTCCTTCCACCTCACTGACGAACCCCCACCCCCTCTTCCTACCTCCTAGCCTCATCCCCACCTCCTTGACCTGTCCATCTTCCGCCCCACCTACCCACCACTCCCTCCTCACTGACCAACCTCCATCCCCACTTCCTACCTACAATCACCTCTACTGGCTTCATCCCTGCCTCCTTGTCCTGTCTTCTCTCCACCTATCTGCTTCTCTATCCACCTTCTATCATCACCTCCCCCTCTCTCTATCTATTTCAGAGCCCCCTTCCCTCCCCCATTTCTGAAAAAGAGTCTAGATCTGAAATATCAGCTTTCCTGCTCCTCTGATGCTGCCTGGCCTGCTGTGTTCATCCAGCTCTACACTTTGTTATCTCAGACTCCAGCATTGGCAGTTCCTACTATCTCTTCAGATATAGAATTGCTTCAAAATTAAACATTAAATTTCCATCTGAACATGTAAATGCAGTATTGCCTTCAATAAGAGTGACAGTGGATAACATTATAAATCGTCCAAATATAAGAGACTCAGGTACTTTTGAAGAATTTCTTCCAGCTTTTAATAATTATTTTCATCTGAGAACAAAAATAATTTTTGAAACAGCAAGAGTTAACATAAGAGTTCTGTATCAAGGGGAAATTTGTAGAAAACTTTATTATGGCATCTGCAGATTAGTGGAAAACTGTGATTATGGGACTTTGAAATCAGAATTCATAAGTGACAGAATTGATATTTGAAATAGTTTTGTGTCTTTGTCAGGTATATTACAGACAAACATGAATTGACTTTAGGGAACACTCTTAAATTGTGCTGGATATAGAGACCGGAAGGCTCACAGACAAACGAAAAGCAAATGGAGATTATCACAGAGAAGGAACAAAACCTCTCCAGTTAATAAAGTATAAATGCACCAAAAAGACACATGGCAAGCTAACACAAAGAAATACAGAAACGTAGAAAATAGAAGCAGCAGTAGGCTTTTTAATCTGTCAAACCCACTCCACCATTCTTGATTGATCATCCAACTCAGTATCCTATTCCCTCTTTCTCCCCATATGCCATCATCCCCTTAGCTTCAAGAACAACATACAACTTCTTCTTGAAAATATTAAATGTTTAAAGCTTACAGCATGGCATAAAGACAATAATGTATCCCTCAATGTAAGCAAAATGAAGGAGCTGGCCATTGTCTTCAGGAAGCGAAGCAGAAGGCATGCCCCTGTCTGTATCAATGGTGATGAGGTAGAGATGGTTGAGAGCTTCAAGTTCTGTGGAATGACTATCACCAGAAATCTGCCCTGGTCCAGCCACACCGATGCTACATTCAAGGAAGCACACCAATACCTCTACTTCCTCAGAAGGCTTAGGACATATGGCATGTCCACAATGGCTTTTACCAATTTTTATAGATGCACCATAGAAGGCATCCGATCCAAATGTCTCACAGGTTGGTGTGGCAAATGCTCTGCCCAAGACCACATGAAATTACAGAGAGTTGTAAATGCAGCCCAGTCCATCACAAGAACCAGCCTTCTTTCCATTGACTCCGTCTTCACTTCCTGCTACCCAGGGAAAGCAGCCAACATAATCAAAGACCCCACCCATTCTGGTTAAACTCTCTTCCACCCTCTTCCAATGAACAGAAGATATAAAAATTTGAAAATGCACACCAACAGATTCAAAAACAACTTCTTCCCTGCTGTGACCAGACTTACTGTAACCAGAATTATAAAAGGGCCTCTCACATATTAGAGTTGATTTTTCACTACACTTTCCCTGCATCTACAACACCATATTCTGCATTCTGTACAATTACCCTGACGTACTTGCGTAAGGTATGTATTGTCTGGATAGCATGCAAAACAACGCTTTTCACTGTCTCTCAGTATGTGACAACAATAAATTAAAATCAAATCAAAATCAAAGGTTTTGGCCTCAACTGCTGTCTGTGACGGAGAATTCCACATGCTCGCCATTACCTGAATGAAGAAAATTCTCTTCATAGCCTACCCTATGTCATAAAATCACAGAGCTGCACAACACAGAAACAGGCCCATCGATCCAACTCATCCATGGCAACCAGAGATCCTAAACTATCTAGTCCCATCTGAACCCTTCCTTTTCATAGATACCTTTTAAATGTTGCAATTGTACCAGCCTCCACCACCTCCTCTGGCAACTCATTCCATACACTCATTACCCTCTGTGTGAAAACATTGCCCCTTAGTCTAGGTCCTTTTTAAATCTTTCCTCTCTCGCCTATGGCCTCTAGTTTTGGACTCTACTACTCTGGGATAAACCTTGACTATTCATGATTTTATACGTTCTATTAGGTTTAAACTCCTATAAGGTCAGCCCGCAACCTTTGATGCTCCAGGGAAAATAGCCCTAGCTTATTCAACCACTCCTTATAGCTCATACATTCCAACCTTGGCAACATCCTTGTAAGTCTTCTCAGAACCCTTTTCTTCACCCCAGTTTCACAACATCTTTCCAATAGCAGGGAGACCAGAATTGAACACAGTATTCCAAAACTGGCTCAGCCAATGCCCTGTACAGCTACAACATGACATCCCAACTCCTTTACTTAATGCACTGACCAATAAAAGTAAGCATACCAAATGCCTTCTTCACCACTCTGTCTACCTGCGACTCCACTTTCAATGAACTATGAACCTGCATCCAAGATCTCTTTGTTCCACAACACTCCTGAGGACTTTACCAATTAGTGAATAAGTCCTGGTCTGATTTGCCCTACCAGTATCTAGTACCTCACATTTATCTAAATTAAACGCCATCTGTCATTCCTCGGCCCATTTTCCCAATGGATCATGGTCCCATTGAACTCTTAGGTAACCTTCTTTGCTCTCTACTACACCACCAATTTTGGTGCCATTTGCAAATGTACCAACCATGCCTTTTATATCTGTATCCAAATTATTTATATAAATGACAAAAGCAGTGGACTCAGCACCAATCCTTGCAGCACACCGCTGGTCACAGGCCTCCAGCCTGAAAAGTAACTCTCTACCACCATCGTTTGTCTCCTACCTTTGAACCAATATTTTATCCAAATGGCTAGTTCTTCCTGTATTTCGTGTGATCTAATCTTGCTAACCAGTCTACCATGTGGAAACCTTGTCAAGTGCCTTTCTGAAGTCCATTTTGACAATGTGCACTGCTCTGTCTTCATCAATTTTCTTCGTCACTTCTTCAAAAACTTAATCAAGTTAGTGAAACACAATTTCCCATGCACCAAGCCATGTTGTCTATCTCTAATCAGTCCCTGCCTTTGCAAATATATGTAAACCCTGTCTGTCAGAATCCCCTCCAACAATTCATCCACCACTGACATTAGGCTGACTGGTCTGTATATCCCTGGCTTTTCCCTACCACCTTTCCTAAATAATGGGACAACATTAGCCAACCTCCAGTCTTCTGGCACCTTATCCATGGCTATCGAAGATACAAATATCTCAGCAAAGGGCCCAGCAATTACTTTCCTAGCTTCACACAATGTTTTATGGTACCTCTGATCAGGTCCTAAGGATTTATCCACCTCTGTGTGTTTTGAGACACCCAGCACCTCCTCCTCTGTAATATGGACACTTTTCAAGATTTCTCTCACATCTATATCCTTCTCCACATATGCTTCCTTCTTATTCGTGGCCAAAGTCCCAATTTCTCTCATCATCCAGCATTCCCTACACCTATGAAGTAACTACACAGAGGCCAGTATCCCATCACCAAATCACTCTTTATATACATGTGCATAGGACACTGGCTGTGGCTAGCCAGTTTGGAGTCAGTGCCTAAACTAAGGAGATTCTGAATCCCCTGTTTATATTGGTCAGTCAGGGCTTCCTGATTGTCCCAGGTTAACAATCTCAATCAAGGAACTCATACCATGAGATCCACCTGGTTCCGATCACTAAATCCCTCCCCGACCAAGTCCTGGGATGTAGGCCTGGCCCTTCTCTTGTGTCTTTTTCTGTGATGTTTTCACCCCAGTCGCAGTTCCTCTGACTCAGACTCTGACACGGGTGGCATGTACCGGATTGTTGGCCTGTCTCTTGCATCTGGAGCCTCTCGGGAGATTTTCCTCCTCTTCTGCCAGCAGTAATGGTATCAAGGCTGCATCCATCTTAGATTCTGAGATATCCTTGACACTAGATGGAGGGGGAGACACACATTGTTTCTGACAGGCCTTCTGGCTGTTCTAAGGGGCCAGGTATGCTTTGCTCCTATCCTGTGTGCAAGGTAGCAGCTTTCAGGTAATCCACACATTTGTTCTGGACCACCTCACCTATCCGAACATTGCAAGTCATGAGACCTGATCTCGCATCGACCTCGCCTCATACCCAAACAGGGCCATTTCCATGGTTCCAGCCTCAAACCTTGTCCCATGAAGTAAATTGTCTCCTTCACTTAGAGGAAGCATGTGGCTGGCATTGACATTCCTGCTGTTGTTTTACCTTTCCCTCCCTGAGATCTGGGGATATAAGATGTAACCTACTGCAGAGCCTGCAGATAGCTGAGGTATCCCTGTAGCCCTGTGACAGATGGTCCTGTAATTGAACAGGAACTGGGACTGTTTGGTTTCGAGTGATGCTGTTGGCTGTTTCTTTAGGCCTACCTCCACTGTTTGGATCACTCTTTCTACCAGCCCATTGGACAATGGATGGTATGAGCTGTCCATACATACCAAATGCCATTCAACTTTAAGAAATATTCGAATACCCTGTCAGTAAATGAAGTCCCATTGTCAATGACCAAAACTTCCAGGGGTCTGTGTATCGCTAACGATGCTCACAGCTTTTCAATCGTCATCCCTGAGTTTGCCAAATGAACTCTATGCACGTCCAGTTACTTTGAATGGACAATGACCAGTAACATTGAGCCCAAGAAAAGACCAGCACAGTTGACAAATAACCAAGTCTAGGGTTTACCTGGCCATTCCCACGAATTCGGGGGCAGTGCCGGTAGAAAGTTTTGTTCTTGTTGGTGCTCTAGGCACTGCCCCACCAACACAGCTATGTCGGCATCCAATCCTGGCCACCAGACATAACTTCCTGCCAGCATTGTCTTCTTGGAAACCCCTGGATGATCCTGGTGGAGTTCAGTATCTGGCGGCGACCTTTACTCGGGACAATCACTCTTGCTCCCCATAGCAATATGTCATTCTCTATGATGATTTGGTCTCACTGGGTCCAAAAAGGTTTCAATCCTGATTGTGATGACACTTTTGTTTCCTCCTTTACCACCTAGTTTTGCTAGGATAGGATATTTCTGTGTCCACAGACGGATATTGTCATTGGTGACCAGAAACATGTCCAGGAAGTTTAAAACCAAAATTCACTCTTCCAGGGGAGGCACCACTAGTGGAGTATCTGCCAGTGGATGACGGTTCAAGGCACCCATATTAGCCAGTTGGCTTCCTGAATGGTGTTCTAACTTGTACTTGTACGTGCTGAGAATAAGGGCCCATTGCTGAATTCTATTGGAAGCTATGGGCAGCACCACCTTGTCATCCTTCTGTTGTCCTTGCAGGGGTTTGTGATCTGTTACTACGACAAATTAACTTCCAAAAAGGTATTGGTGGAACTTCCTCACAGCAAAGATGACTGCCAAACCTTTCTTCTCTATCTTGGAGTATTTATGTTTGGCATCAGTCAATGTTCAAGCAGCATACACTATTGGACGTTCCTTTCTGCTGGATCACTGATGAGCCAACACCACCCTGATGCCATATGGGGAGGTATGGCATGTCAGCACTACCTCTTGCTTTGGATCATAGTGGGTCAATTCCTTGGATGACGAAAGCTGCTTTTTCACTTCCCTATAGGCTACTTCTTGGCGATGTGACCATTTCCAAGGCTGCCCCTTTTTCAGGTATAAGGGTGCCAAGATGGAGGTCAGGTTACATATGAATTTCCTGTAATAATTCTCTAACCCAAGGAAAGATGTTAGCTCTGGTGCAGATGTGGGAGGCAGGGGCACCTTTGATTACCCTCAGCTTATCCCCCAACAGGTGTGACCCAGTTTTGTTGACTCTGTGACCCAAGTAGATCAGTTTTTCCCTTTTAAGGCATACACTTGCCTGTGAGGAACATTTATGCACTGTGTCCAAATTCTCCAAGAGCTTTTTATTAGTCTTCCTGGTTATCACCACATCATCCAGATAAGTGGCAACCTGGGGTAGCCCGTGTAAAATGTTCTCTATGGTACATTAGAAAAGGGTGCAGGCTGGTGATACTCCAAATGGCAGTCTCATATATTGGTACAAACTCTTATGGGTATTAATTGTGGCGTACCTTTGAGACCCCTCATCTAGTCACAATTCCAGGTAGGCATGGCTCATATGAAGGACAACACCCTCGCACCATTTTTGTGTGCAAGTCCTCTATGCAAGGGATCGGGTATTTATCCAGCCATGAAAAGTGGTTTACCGTTTGCTTAAAATCCTCACAAAGGTAAACTGAGCTGTCAGGCTTCACAATCGGTACGACTGGTGTTGCCCATTCTGCAAACTGCATCGGTTTACTGATTCCTTTGCATTCCAGTCCCCTGATTTCTGCCTTTACTTTTGCATGCGAGGCAAATGGCACCAGGCTGGCCTTGCAAAATCACAGAACTGCTTCCTGGTCAGCAAGTAAAGTGGCTTTGGCCCCTAGCCCTTCCTGAAAAACTTCTGGGTATTTCACAAAAACTTCACTGAGACAGGCATGTTCTAATCAAAGAATGTTGAACCAATCTAGATGAATCTTGCTCAACCAGTTCTACCCTGATAGGCTTAGGTCTTAGCCTCTTGCTGTAATCAGTGGTAACTGCACCAAATGCTTTTCATGAGAGACTAGAATCAAAGTTGTACCTTAATTTGCAATGGTTCCCCAGTGTATGTTCTCTGTATTGACCTCTATGAGAATTGTGTTACCATTTAATCAAACATTAATTTTAAATGGTTCTGATTTGGATGTTGCTAAGCAATTTAATTATTCCAACCCACATGTAGGTGGACTTTCCAGGGTGTGAACTCTTCTGGATACTACTTACAAGTTTTCTTAATCAAGTCAGGCCTTGTAGGACTCCTTTGCTGTTGAGTCTGGACACCAACAGCGATTACAATGGCTTGCCGGCCCAGATCTTGAAGAACATTTTAGTCACTTGGCCGAGGCTTGGCTTTGTTGTGAGGTTCTGCTGTGGAGGTTCTGGCCTAGGGTCCCTCTGCTCATGATATGCCCTGCATGAGTCTTTGCAATTGCCTACACTCAAGTTCCCCAAACTCAGTCAGACAAGTGAAGGTGTCCACTTCCATTGGGATGCCTTGTACCTCCCATTCTCCACTTGCTGCATTTTCTAAGCATCTCATTCAGGGTTAGCCCAAAATCACATGTCTCTGCCAGTTGTCTTCACCTCATCAAAAATCCCAACACAGATTCCACCAGTTCTTGAACAATGGAATAAAATTGACAGCATCTCAGAATTAGGGGAGGTCTGAGGTTGTAATGTTCCTTAACCAAATCCATCCACTCTTGGAAGGTTTTGTGTCTGGTGCCTTTGGGAAATTTAAGTCCCTTTTAACCGAAAATGTTATGGGTCTGCATGCAGTCAAAAGGATTACTCGTTGCTAGTCATCTGCCCTAGTGTAATTTGCCTGGAAAACAAAAATCACATTCTTTCCACATACTGGGCGCAGTCTTTCACTGCAGGAATGAACAAGTCAAGTTTCCCAAATAAAGGCATGATACCAGACATGCTTATCCCAACTCAAAGATGACTGTTGCAATTGAATGTTCTTCAGGCGTTGTTTTCTCCTGAAGCCACTGAAATAACAGCATACAGGCCCATAGTCCATCAACAATCCTCCTTTATTTATACATGCACAGTACACTGGCTGTGGCCAGCCAGCTCAGAGTCAGTACCTGAACTGAGGAGAATCTGAATCCCTGTTTATATTTTTTTTTTGCACAGGTGTTGTGTGTAAGTGTAGGGACTCAGTGAAGGCACTATTTGTGCAAATAATTTTATTGAATACTTTCATCACTAGGAAAAACACACATGTAAATCTTCTATTTATATTGATTAGCCAGGGCTTCCTGATTATCCCAGGTTAACAATCCCAATCAAGGATCTCCTAGTCAATGGATCCACCTGGTTCCAATCATTACAACCCACCAGCCCTTCCCTTCATACTAACAGGAACATATTGTCTCTGAACTCTTGTTATCTTATTTTTGATGGTTTCCCACTTTCCAGCTGTCCCCTTTAGCTATGAATATCTGCCCCACTCAACTTCTGAAAGTTCTTTGCCTAATACTATCAAAATTGGTCTTCTCTCCGATTTAGAACTTCAACTTGTAGATCAGGTCTGTCCTCTTCCAGGCTACTTTAAAACTAATATGGTTACTGGCCCCACAGTGACCCCACTGACACCTTAGTCACTTGCCCTGCCTTATTTTCCAAGAGAAGGTCAGCTTTTGCTCCTTCTCTAGTAGGTACATGCACATACTGAATAAACAAATTTTCTTGTAATTACATGACAAATTCCACTCTGTCCAAGCTCTTAACACTATGCAGTTCCAGGCTATATTTGAAAAGCTAAAATTCCTATCAATTATAACACTATTATTCTTACAGATAACGGAGATTTCCTTACAAATTTGCATCTCAATTTCCTGCTGACTACTGGGGCATCTACAGTACAATCCCAGTGAGGTGATCATCTTTTTCTTATTTCTCGTTCTACCCAAATAATTTCACTGGAGCTACACCCCAGAATATCTCCCTAATTATAGCTGTAATGTTATCCCTAAGCAAAAATGCTACTTTCCCTCTTCTCATGCCCCCTTTCTATCCTTCCTATTGCATCTATATCCTGGAAACTTAAGCTGCCAGTCCTGTCCATCCCTGAGCTACGTTTTCTAATAGCTATAATATCCTAATTCCTTGTTCCAAAACATGCATTCATCTGCCTTACCTACCAGGCCTCTTGTATTGAAATAAATGCTGTTTAATTTATCAGTCATACCTCGTTCTCTGCTTTGCTTCTGCCTGCCTTGACTGTCTGACTTGCCCCTTTTATCAACTGCACCAGCCCCAGACTGCTGTCCTTTCTCACTATCTCCCTGGATCCCACCCTTCCCCCTTGCTAGTTTAAATCCTCCCAAGTAGCTCTAGAAAATCTCCCCACCAGTATATTAGTCCCCTTCCAATTCAGGTGCATCCTGTCCTTCGTATATGGTCACTTCTCCCCCAGAAGAGATTCCAGTGATCCAAAAACATCTATCCTTCTCCCCCGCACCAGATCCTCAGCCACACAGTCATCTGCTCTATCCTCCTATTCCTACTCTCACTAGCACGTGGCTCCCAGAGTAGTCCATATATTACTACACTCAAAGACCTACATTTTAACCTCCTGCCTAATTTCTCTCCTCAGAACCTCATCCTTTTCTTTTACTATGTTGTTGATGCCAATGTGAACAACGACTTCCCACTGGTCACTCTTCCCTCTGCACCCTCTCCAAGACATCCTTGACCCTAGCGCCAGGGAGGCAACACACCATTCTGATATCTCATTGTCGACCACAGGAATGTCTGTCTGTTTCGCTGACTAGACGATACCCTATCACAATTGATTGCTTGGAAACTGACATACCACTCATCACAGTAAAGCTGGTCTTGATACTACAACCTGGCTGTCAGTGCTACATTCCCCTGAGAGCCCATCACCTCCTACATTTCCAAAACAGCATACTTGTTTGAGATGGGGGTAGCCACAGGAGATACCTGCGCTAACTGCCTACCTTTCCTAGAGGTTAACACATCTACCTGTCTGTAGCTGTGTTTATCTACCTTCCTGAAACTGCCAGCCTTAAACTGTTCTGAGGAAGGGTCACCGGACCCGAAACATTAACTCTGTTTTTTCCTTCACAGATGCTGTCAGACCCGCTGAGCTTTTCCAGCAAATTTGTTTTTGATCCTTAATTTGTGATGCCTAGTTCTGAACTCTCTGGTGATCAGGAATAATCTTCCTGCATTTACCCTTGTCTAGTCCTGTTAGAGTTCTATTGGGTCCAATTAGGTCCCCCTCATTCTTCTAATCTGCAATGAATACACTCCTAGCTGATCTAATCTCTTATATGTCAGTTCTGCTATCCCATGTTCCATTAGGGCGGATGGTGGTTAGCACTGCTGCCTCACAGTGCCAGGGATCTGAGTTAGATGTCACCCTCGGGTGACTGTCTGTGTGGAGTTTGCACATTCTCCCATGTCTGCGTGGCTTTCCTCCAGGTACTCCGGTTTCCTCCCACAATCCAAAGATGTGCAGGTTAGATGGATTGGCCATGCTAAATTAACCGTAGTATTGAGAGATGTGTAGATTAGGTGGGTTATAGGGGGACGGGCCTGAGTGGGATGCCCTAAGAGTCGGTGTGGACTTGTTAGGCTGAAGGGCCTGTTTCCACACTGTAGGGATTGTATGAAATGTGTCGGTCTACTAAAACTTTGTTGCACTCTCTCCCTTGCTAGAACATCCTTCCTCAAATAAGACCAAAACAGCACACAGTCCTCCAGGTGTGGTCTCACTGCAGCGAGACATTCCTGCTCCTGTACTCAAATTCTTTTGCTCTGAAAGTCAACATACCTCTTGACTTCTTCACTGCCTGCTGTACTTGCATGCTTCTTTTCAGCCATTGGTGTACAAAGATACATGAGTCTCATTGCACCTTTCACTTTCCCAAGGTCTTCTTCCTTAAGTACCCTGGGATGTAAATTATCAGGTCCTGGGGATTCATTGGACTTTAATCCTATCAATTTCCCCAACGCTATTTCCCGAATAATACTGATTTCCTTCAGTTTCTTCCAAGACCATGCGTTCCTCAACATTTTTGGCGTGTTATCTGTGTCCTCTTTTGTGAAGACAGAACCAAAATATTCGTCTGTCATCTCTTTATTCCCCATCACAACTTCCCGTCTTTCTGATTGTGAGGAAACGAAATCTGTCTTAAATAATCATTTTTCTTTTCACATAGCTATGGAAAGTTTTACAATCAGTTTGTATGTTCCCCACAAGCTTATTATCATAAGCTATATTTCCCCTTCTTAACCAATCCAATTGTTGTCCTTTGCTGAAATCAAAATTGCCCCCACTCCCCATGTCTGCTGCTTCTCTTGTCCAAATTGTATGGCCCTCCCTTAGATCTAATACTATCCCTTATTTCCCTTGTTAATCATGGTCAGGACATCTTTCCCATTTTATTTAGAGTAGGCTGGATGGCAGATACTAATATCAGCACTGTACAACAAAGTAACGTCATAGGCACAAGCAGTGCCCAAATGAGTACTACTTCTGTTACCATCACCATCAGAAAAGATACCTGAGCATTTCTGGAGGAAAGTGATTATTTAACTAACTCCAAGTTTGGCAGAATCTGTTCATGTCAATGAACATCTCATTTTAGCTTGATCCAAGGGTGAGTATCACTATCCTATTAAATTCCAGTTAATATTACACTTAATATTACAGCCTATAGAGATGAATCTACACAGGCCAGGTGGAATAACTTGCAATATTAAAGATATGTTACATGTAGCATTTCTAACACACACAAATAAAAGTTTTGACAATATATTCAAGGCCAAAACTTTTCACCTATGAGTCTGCATCATATTTGGACTTCGACATCCTTGATATAACAGAAGGAGCTCAATGAGTTTCAGGGGAACAATCTGTTGAGAAACAGAGTGATATCAACTAATTTGTAAAGGGGCAACTGCTACAAGATTTCATTGGGCTTCCAATAATCACAGCAGACCCCAAGAAAAATAAATAAATAATTGACATTACCAATGTTGACATAAGACAATTGCTTCATGTTATCACCAGAAGGAAATCTATGACTATAAAGGACTGGTGGAAATATTCTCCATTCCTACCATCCCTGAAGAAAAGTCAAAAGGCAATAATCATTAAAGATTGACAGAGGAAGCAAATGCTTACAATACTGTGATAAGAACGAACAGTGCAATCTGCTTGTGATTGTTGAAGAAAATTTGGTTGAAGCTATTCAGTAGTACAGTGCAGTGAGCACACTTATACAGAAGACCTGACTTAGTTGTCAGATGATGAATCGGAACAAACTGAAGAGCAAACATTTCAGTCCTTTGCCTTTCGATTTACTGATTGATTGACTTATTGTCACGTGTACCGAAATACAGTGAAAAGCTTTGTTTATGAGTCGTATGGGCAGATCACAGCAAGCACAGGACGTACACATCAAAAAGACTTAGAGGCATACAGTTACATTGCAGATCACATTATTTGAGGCTAGAATCCATTCAACAGTCTGATAACGGCCAGAAAAAATCCGTTCCTGAACCTGCTTGTACATGTGTTCAGGCGTCTGTATCTTCTTCCTGACGGAAGAGGTTGTAGAAGGTCATTACCGGGGTGCAATGGGTCTTTGATGATGTTGGCTGCCTTTCCATGGCAGCGAGCCGTGTAAATAGAATCCATGGATGGAAGCTTGACTTCCATGATGGTCTGGGCTGTGCACACCGCCTTCTGTGGTTTCTTATGGTCCTGGGCAGAGCAGTTGTCTTAGCAGGTCATCATGCATCCAAATAGCATGCTTTCAATGGTGCAGATGTAGAAGTTGGTGAGGGACCTTATGGGCATACCAAATTTCCTGAGCCACTGTCGCATTTACGTGGGAATTCCAGGACAGGTCGCCAGTTATTGTCACCCTGAGGAACTTGATGCTGTTCACTCTCTCAACCTCAGTTCTGTTGATGTAGATGGGGCGTGTTTTCCTTTCTTTCTGAAGTTGATAATCAGTTCTTTAGTTTTGCCAACAATGAAAGACAGATTGTTTTCATTGCACCACGTCAAAAAACCCTCGATCTCCCTTCTGTTTTGACTCGTTGTTGTTAGATATCTGTCCCACTATAGTAGTGTCATCAGCGAACTTGTAGATGGCGTTTGTTCAGAATTTGGCAACACAGTAGTAGTTGTACAGGGAGTACAGTAGGGGACTGAGGACGTATCTTTGGGAGGGCTCCAGTATTGAGTGCTATTGTGGAGGAGGTGCAGTTCCCTATCCTCACTGATTGTGGCCTACGGGTCAGAAAGCTGAGGATCTAGTTGCAGAGGGTGGAGCCGAGACCAAGGTCACAGAGTTTTGAGATCAGCCTGGAGGGGATAATGATGTTGAAGGTGGAGGTGTAGTTAACGAGCAGGAATCTGACGTAGGTGTCTTTGTTGGTCAGATATTGCAGGGATGAGTGCAGGGCTAGGGATATGGATGTTGGTGCATACCTCCGCTGGTTTGGTCCCTTTCAAATAAGAATTATTCGTAGCAGTGACAGAGAAATTGCTGGGCAAGCACAAATTCTCTCAGAACATGACTGAGTGTGTGAAAATGTTCAGCCCATCAGGAAGACACCGACAGAGGTTTAATGAGGATGTTCAACCTCCTCAACAAGTTGTCGTAAAGTGCATACATACTTCAACATAGATTCCCTAAGGTTCCCTTAGAAATGTGGAGCCGTACTTCCATTCTGACAGTTCTATTGTAGTGCAGAACTGTCAGACAAAGGCAAATTACACCCTAACCTGACAAAGAGTCTGCACTCTGAAAGCGTGTGATTTCAAATAAACCTATCGGACTATAACCTGGTGTCATGTGGTTTTTGACTTTATGTTAGAGTACTAGCAGAGTAGGCTGTTAGATGGGATAGGATGTCAAGTGGGTGAGGCAGGAAGGCGTAGGGTAGAAAATTGCAAGGGGGGCCAGTTAAATGATGGAGTGTTTTGGTAGGTCAGGGAGGGTGAGAGATATTATTTCTGGTGGGGAGAATGTAGGTGTCATGTCCTGGAGGAGGCAGGTCAGCAGAGGTCAAGAGCTGCTAGCTGGAAGTGGGATAGCGACATAAACAGTTTGAGTTTGGAACAGGTGATGGGAGGGTGCTGGAACAGTGCTTGGTATGGGTACATATGGGCTGGGCCTGGGGGCAGTGGGAGACACTTCAGGTCCAGAGTGAGGAAGAGAGGATTGCGGTAGCAAGTGGGCAGTGTCAGGGCAAAGAGGGGCAGTAGTTTGGGAACAAGGTTAGAATGTGGAGATCAAACCCTGGAGTAGTCCAGAACAGAGGATGTAGGGAGCAGGGCAGAGTGTCAGGTCCTGATGGGTGAGGGGGGTGTTTCAAGTCAAAGTATGGGGGTACAAGTAGTTTGGGGGAGGGTTGGTTGGGGATATTTTCTCAGGAGATAGGGAAGTCAAATCCTTAAATACATATTCTGAGTAGCTATTTATTCATTGTTATTGCCCCTCTGAAATTCCTGATTTAAATGGAGACCTTTGGAGAGTGCTAGGCAGAGAAGGATTAGCTAGCGGAGTCTTCCATATCCCAGGTGGTTCATTTAGAGTCTGCTAAAATGGCGATTCTACAGGGTACTCAAGAGCAACTCCCACCTACACTAGGATAATGATTGTCTGGCCAACGGAAAATCCAGGACTTTGTTACAGTGTTCCATACAAGGGCTATCTTAACAATTATTGTTCATTTGAAAGGACTGGAAAGGAAGATTCATGGCAGCATTCTACTCTGACCATTGGCTGGACATGCTTGGTTCTGCAGCGGTGGCAATGTCATTGTTCAAATAATGTGCAGGCCCCATCTAGTATACACAGGTCAAGTCCTACCCAAGTGTTGATGGACTTTAAATTCAACTTAATTAAAAAATCTGGAATTGAAAACTAAGTTACCAATGAAAAATCCACCTCATTCAAGAATGTTCCTCCAGGAAGGGAATATGCTATTCTTACTTGATCTGGTTTACATGTGAAACCAGACCCAAGCAATGTGTTTGACGATCAACTGCTCTCTAAAATAGCCTAGCAAATCATTTAGATCAAGGGTAATTAGGGCCAGACATCAAGCACAGGCCTTGCCAATGACGCTCACATCCCATAAAAGAATTGAGAAAAAAATCTGTCATTTCAGCTACCTTCAATATTTTTTAATTGAAAGAAGTGTTGAAAATGGGAAAAAAAATCTTTCTTAACGTCATTGTGATCTTTCTTCTGAATTGATTGCTGGGAAGTCTAGGCAATAAATGGTCAATATCTGAAGACTGCACAACATTCCTGGTATGTGAAAGATTGAATTGAGACGGAATAAAAAGAAGTTAAACAGGGCGAAAAGACTAACATATAAAAATTTGAAGATCTGTATCAACAATTTACCAGATGTTGGATTGAAACTGTGCTGTTTTAATAGTTCATTCTTTGGACTGCAAGGATTGACAACCAATATAGGAACCTAAAACATGTCAAAGAACAAAATACAAAGGAAGTTACACTGTTACATTGCAGGTCTACCTTTTTATTTCAAGAGTAATTGTCAATTAGTATTCAAATATAAGTGAAATAATTCAGGATAGCATGGTGGGTCACAGCACCAGGGACCCAGGTTCAATTCCACACTTGGGCAATTGTCTGTGTGGAGTTTGCACATTCTCCCGTGTTTGCGTGGGTTTCCTCTGGGTGCTCTGGTTTAATCCCACAATCCAAAGATGTGCCAGTTAGGTGGATTTGCCATGCTAAATTGACCATAGTGTCCAGGGATGTGCAGGCTAGGCGGATTAGCCATGGGAAATACAGGGTTACAGGGGTGAGGTGGGTCTGCGTGGGATGCTGTTTGGAGGGTTGGTGTGGACTTGATGGGCCAAATGGCCTGCTTCCATATTGTTTTATTCAATTATTCTAACTCCACGAAGGCCGGTATCCAGTCATCCTTTATTTACACGTGCATGAAAGTGAACCAGTTAGTTCAGAGCCGGCTCCTAGAATGAACAGAACCCCTGACACTCCTGTTTATATCTGAATTCCAGGGCTCCCTGATTGGACCAGATTAACAGACCAATTATTCTATGAAGAATTATTCTATGAATATTATTCTTATTCTATGAAGTCCACCTGGCTGATCTCATTTCAATCACTGCAGTAACAATTTTTATCAAATTTACAGGGATGACAAATGTGAGTTGCCACTTACTCAGCACAAGTAGCCAAAGGGCTTGCACATTAGTAACAGTGAGCCTCATTTGATGTACCATTATTTTGGCAGAAAATCCTGGCCCTTTCTTTTTGTAAGCAAATGCATGTGATGCATTTTCATTCCATTGAACTATATTTCCAATGATGACCAGCTTGTAGTCCTCAGCTACAGATGTATTTATTGAAAGCAGTATGCATTAGTAGTCAATAAGCCAACGGACAGATCATGTTTTTAAGCCTCCAGATTGTCTAGGAATTAAAAATTAATCTCCTTATAACTGTTAAAAGCAATATAAGAGAAAAAAAAGGACCATTAAACTGGTGACTTTTTTTCAATTTTCATTTTTTTTTTGATTTCCTTTATCCATTCCAATATCCATTTTATCCATCTCCAATAAATGTATAACAACAAAGAAAGTTATGTGTCAGTGGTATTTGGCAGTGAGAAGTCATGTGCTGAAACCTCCAGGGATATTTTGAATCAGAGTTGACATCTTTAACACAGAGCCGCCTGCAACATAATCACTGATTCAATGTGGGCCTGCCTGTTAAGACTGGTAAAGCTTCATGGACCGAGTTTTGCACGAGTAATTGATGACAATTGACACCCTGATGATGACTTGATCAACAATTGTCAATAATAATAGGAATTAAGTAACTATGGTTAAAAACCTGGATTTGGGAAAGCAACTCTTTTTTTCTGCTACATCATATCAGAGAACATTTAAGGTTAGGTTGGGAAGGTCCAACTATTTGGAGCATAACTGCATCTTAGCCAATAAGCATGTATGAGTGTGAATTCACAAAGACATGTGACTCTTTGCAGGAAACTCCTGCATTTTGCACACACAGTAAATCAGAACATTCCCAGATACAAATAGCCATAATCGTAGAGTTATAGAGATCTATAGCACAGAAGAAGGCATTTCAGCTCAATGCATCTGTGCCAGTCAAAAACAACCACTTAACTGTTCTAGTCCCATTTGCCAGCACTTGGCCCATAGCCTTGTCAGCTTTGTTATTGCAAGTGCACATCTAAATACTTCTTAAACATTGTGAGGGTTTCTGCCTCTACCACCCTTATAGGCAGTGAGTTCCAGATGTGAACTACCCTCTGGTTGGAAAAGGTTTCCTCACATTTCCTCTACATCATCTGATGCTTACCTTATATTCAAAACTTCCTCCCCAAAAACCTCAAGCCTCTTAACATTGCATGGGCAAGTTCCCAAGTATAAAATATTCAATTGCCAATTTGAAAGTCTTATCCTTTCAACAAAATCTTGCCTCATCTTTGTCCCTCATGTCCTTCTCTTTGCCCCCAACTCCATCTCTGCATTTCTTTAATCTTGGAAGGAGTCCACTACAGATAAACTAGATTGATACCTGGTATCTGAGAGTGAAATTCTAAGGTGAGGTAACATAAACCACCCTCCCAGCCCTAAGAGGGTGGCATGGTGGCTCAGTGGTTAGCACTGCTGCCTCACAGTGCTAGGGACCTGGGTTCAATTCCAGCCTCAGGTGACTGTCTGTGTGTAGTTTGCACATTCTCTCCATGTCTGCATGGATTTCCTCTGGCTGCTCTGGTTTCTTTCCATAGACTAGAGATGTGCAGGTTATGTGGACTGGCCATGCTAAATTGCCCATAGTGTACAGGGATGTGCAGGCTAGGTGGATAAGCCATGGCAAAGTAGGATATAAGGTATGGAGTGAGTCTGTGTGGGCTGCTCTTCAGGAGGTTGGTGTGAACTCAATGGGCTAAATGGCTGGCTTTCATGCTGGAAGGATTGTATTAAAAGAGGTGATTTGATCCAAGTTTTGAACTTACTTAGGGTCAATGCTAAGGTGGAAAGGGACAAACTAATTCTGCTATTTGGGGAACCTATGGCTATGAAAACATAGACTAAAACAACTACAGCCAAGTCTTTCAGGAGTGAACTTAAATAAAGCATGAATGATGACAAACGTTTAGAATTATGTTCCATAAAAAGCAACCAATGGTGGCTCAATTGTCAAAGGTCTGAGATTGAGAGATTTCCCTTAAACAAAGGTAGAGTGGGATATGGGACAAAAGTAGGTAAATGGAGGTGGGTCAAAGATCAGCTCCTTGAACACCAAGGCAAGTTCTCAAGACTAAATGGTCTACTCCTATTCTGAATTCCTCTCATGCTGCATTGTACATCTTACCCTCTATTCCTTGCTTTTTCCCTCCCTTATTTTCTCTTCCCTCTCTTTGTCTTGTAGTTCCCTTCTATCATTTACTTGCTCCCCCTCCCCAATTTATTTTTCCTCCTGCTCTCTTCTCTTTTTACCCTCCTGCTTTGATTTTGCTTCCTCGACACCTTTTTTTTTGCCGACCAGCTCTCCTACATCCCCTTCACATGGCAAGTGTCAGTTGCGACTCAGTTAGTCAAGTTCATACCTCTAACATGACAGGTTGCCAGTTCATGATCCCATTCTGGAGACTTGAGCACAAAATTTAAGGCTGACACTCTAACACTATACTGACAGAATGCTGCACTGCTTGAAATGTGTCTATTCCTCCATCCTGACCCTTTCACTTTTCCTCATCTCCTGTGCTTTTCCACTTGCCCTCCAGTTTTTTACATTTCAATTTTCTCCACAAGCCCATCATCATGCCTAACTCATTCCCTGTTTCAACTTTATTCTGTTGACCACTCATATACAGGTCGAAATATTGTGGTTTATACAGGAAGCTTCAACTCGTAATCTGAGACGACCCACTAGTGGAAAGAATTGAAGGATGCAGCATTTTTTTGTAGCTTCCTTGTTTGTCCGATAATTTAAGTGAATTCCAAAAATTTTGTAGCAGGTTTCTGCGGAAGAACAACTTGCTACAATCTTCCCACAGACAACACCAATTTAAAAAAAGTTTGACCAATCATTCCACTTCATGTATTTTTAGGCTGCCTGAAGGCAGCTACTTCTAGCGACACAACAATTTTTGGACCTCCTTTTTATGCACTCATGGGATGTGGGTATCATTGGCTGGGTCAGAATGTATTGTTCATCCCTAATTACAATTGAGAAGGTGGTAGTGAGTTGCCTTCCTGCATTGCCATAGTCCATTTGCTCAGCAGACCTGCAATGTCATCAAGGAAGAAGCTCCAAGATGTTGACCCAGTGATACTGAAGCAATGGGGACATAGTTCCAAGTCAGGATGGTGAATGGCTGGGAGGGGAATTTGCAGGTGGTGGTGTGTTCCCACGTACCTGCCCTGTCCTTCTAAATGGTAGTGGTCAGGGAGCTGTCTAAGGAGCATTGATTGATGTCGCTGTGTACCTTGCAATTGGTGCACACTGCGCTATGGAGCATCAGTGATGAAATGAGTGGATGTAGATCTGGCACCAGTCAAATGGGCTGCTTTGTGGTGAATGGTGCCTAACTGTTTAAGTGGTGCTGGGGCTGCAATCACCCAAACGAGTGGACAGTATTCCATCACACTCCTGACTTGCGCCTTGTAGATGGCAGACAGACTTTGAGGGATCATAAACTGAATTGGTCACTGCATTATTCCTAGTGTTTCATTTGCTCTTATAGCCATAGTATTTACATGGTTAGTGTAGTTACATTTCTGATCAATGATAACCTCAGGAGACTAATGGTGGAGACTTCAGTGATGTCAAGTGGTAATAGCTAGATTCTTTCTTGTTGGATTGTTGGATTGTTGGAGTTAGTCAATGCCTGGCATCTGTGTGGCACAAAGGTTACTTGTCAGACGTCAGCCCAAGCCTGGATATTGTCCAGGTTACACTGCATTTGTACATAGACTTCTTCAATATCTAATAAGTCATAAATGGTGCTGGATATTGTGCAATCATCAGTGAACATGCCTACTTCTGACATTTTGTTGGATGAAAGGTCATTTTGCTTAATACCATTCTCCTGTTCTCTCGCACATAACCCTGCACATTACTCTTTTCAAATAATAGTCAAACTCCCTTAAGAAGGCGCTGATTGAATCTGCCTCCGCCACACTCTTGGGCGACGTATTCCAAACCCTAACTACTTGCTGAATATGCCAGATAAGTTTTTCTTTTCTCATTCAGTCTATGTGGAATGAAACGTGGTAAGGCACTAATCAAGAAGGGTACACCAGTAAGTCTCGCAAATGATTCGTTCTGGTCATATTAGACTCGAAACGTTAACACTGTTTTCTCTCTCCCCAGATGCTGCAAGACTTGTTGAATTTCTCCAGCGATTTGTGTTCTTATTTCTGGTCCGACAAGACTTGTACACTTCAACATGGAACTCTAGGATGACCAGCGTGTCTGTTTCCAAGTATTGCTGCTTTTCTACTAGTCTTTCCCATCTGGGAAACCAGAGCCTCTTTGTATTTTTTTCATGAAAAATGTGACATTTTCAAATAAACACTGTCATTGCCTTCTCACTGCAGCTGTGGAGTTGGAGATGGAACTGTTGGATCGGGATTCACAGGCTACAGCTGAGCAGTCAGGCACTGAGAAAACAACACAGCACAGTCCAGCAGCTTCACTCACTGACCGACCATCAGCAAGAAATCAGTCATTCCTACTCCTCTGTAATGGTGGGGCCTGGAATGAAATGAAGTCTGGGAATATCCCTTCGAAATCTCGACAGCGGTTGAAATGTGCGTGCAGTGCATCGTGGCTGCGGAACTAGGTTTACCTGAGCAGGCTGAAAAGATCTGGCTCGAAAGGGCTGCATGCACCTCACTTCTTAACATATTCCGCACACTATGAAATCCAGTCCTGGCTTTGCTTTGAGCCCTATCCCTGGGATCTGTGAGAGCATCCAGAGGCGGAGGGTGTTTTTACTATAACATATATTCCAGGATCTCTGTTGCTCCGAGATCGCAGCCTGCTCGAGTGAAGTTCACCGATCAGGATCTTACACACACTCACAACACACAGACAGACAAGATCCATGAGGGTGGGCTCAACTCTGCAGCATTCAGAGTGCAGAGGGAAGGAAATCACTTTCCTTGCTGCGTTTTTATGAATCGTCCACCCTCTCCTCACCCCCTGCCCCTCATCTGGACTATCTCTCTGCATGCTGTGTGTGCCTGAATGTGTCTCTGCGTCTATAGTCCCTTCTCCAGCCGCTTTGGGAAAGAGGGGGGCTTAAGCTAGTGGATCAAGCCATTGGTAGCGATCGCTACCTGGACAATTTGCCTCAGCGTTGTGCTCGACAGGACTTTTCCGGGGGAGTTCGTCAGGGTTTTTGTGTGCGTCTGTGTTTTAGGGAGGCAGTGCTGGAGGAGGAGGAGAGGGGAGGAGGTGAGGTGGTAACAACTACAAGAAGAAAAGTGGATTTCCAACAAGAAGCCTGCGTATTCTCCTGACCATGTCCGGGATCTGTTCTCTACTGGCGGTGCTCTGCACTTTAGTGACGGTCCTTGGTGGCTCGGTGCTGGGTGATGCGAAAGCCCGGAGCTGTGCTGAGGTGAGGCAGGCTTACAGTGCGAAAGGATTCAGCCTCAGCAACATCCCCTACCAAGAGATATCGGGTAAGCACGCTTTCTCAACCTTGACGGCGGGGATGGCCAGCTATCTCACAAGCTAACAATGATCCACAAACTTCGCGTTGCCTTTTTGGTTTTTAACAAGTTTGGAGCTTTTTTTTGTTACGACTTCGGTCAGCTAAGGTAGTGGTTAGTTATTATTAAAGGAATGAGGTGGTAACACCGGCTTTTACTGAGTTGTGAAGTCAGGAGATGTTTAGGGAAGGGCAATAAAAACTGGCCCAGCCAGCGAAACCCAAGATTTCATGAGTGAATTCAATAAAACAGGAAAAAAAAGTTGAAAAACAGCACTTTTTGTGTGTGTCTGTAACTGTAAGTTTTAATTTCACACAATAGTCAAATAAACGTTTTACTGTGCCAGTGATGTTTACATCCAGCAAGTTGTTAGAGTCAGATACAAGACTGATCATGTGGCATAAATACAGTTTTTTTTTGCCAGAACTTGGGAACAATAATGAAACACGTAGAAAATATCTACAGGCTTTCAGCGCGACGTTTAACTGCGACTGGCTTCACTGAGAATGATCCTACTGTATTTTTGTGTTGCATATTCTATTCAGTGTGGTGGATAGATAAAGATGCGTCTGATATGCATGTGAAGTTTTGGCCATAGTATGCATGTGGAATCCAAACAGTTTGTACAGGAATCAGTGGTAATTAGTTTTCTGAGTTTTATGTAAAATTACTTGTTCCCTTCTTTACAAATTTCAGAATGTGCCCACAGCAAAGTTGAACACTGGGGTTATTGCCAAAAAAAATGTATTGGACACACAATAGACGATAGCCCCAATCTGACGATATTGGTGATTAGGCGCATAAAATACAACAAGCGGGATTTAAATATACAAATGTCTAAATTGTTTTGGGAACGTTATTTCTTAGTGCTGCTTCTGGGAGTACTAACTTAAGGCCAACATAACTCGTGCACAACTACAAAACGAGGAAATTTGTCCATGTTGAAACTCCTGTATTTAGACCTCAAGACAGTTCATCGGTGTTTGAATAATACTATGAAATAGCCCCCGAGACTGACTTAAAATAGAATGCATGCTGATACAAAATGGGCAAGGACATAGTTTATATTTTTCAAATGAGACCTGCATATAATGTAAATCAAAAGCCTGTCAGTTTTACTTTTTAATCAATAACTATTACAGCTGCGCACGTATAATAAAAATTTTGTGTTTTATCAACTAAATTTATTTTATTGTAACCACTTAATCTCACATGTTAAAGACACCTATTGACTTACCAACATTTTGTGCAATAGGAACCTAACATCAGATAGTAGACTGGTTTACTTTGAATTTAGTTCTATGGTTTTGCTCAGATTTACAACGTAATGTACTCAGTATTGACTTCAGAACCAGTAAACAGGTAAACATGATCAGATTTTTGTGGAAAACCAATAGTTGCTGTGACGGTAAAAATTCTGGATTTCCAGAAACCAGTATGTTTTTGATGATTTTAACTGTATGTCTACTGGGCTTCATTCACCACCTATGCAGACTACTGAAATGTTGGCACTGTTACTGTTTATACATCATGTTGATAGCCTTCCAAATATGAGCTCAGAAAACAAATTATATCCAACTGTCATATGAAGAGTAGTTCTTATTTATAGTTGCACTGATCAATTTTTGGAGAGTATTTCAGACAAATTAACCACTGTTTATTATGCATAAAGAGACATTTACATGTGATACAGATGCTTTGAATTTATTTTAACCATAAAATGGTAAAAATATGGAGAATTAATGATAGGGATAACACCAGCTGTGCTTAATTTTTTTTAATAGACTTACTGTCAGCTGTATATTTTCATCAATTCTGGGGAAGCCAGAACAACTGTCTTAACTCGTAAAGATCTAAAGTACGCGCATTGTTTCATGCTGCAACAGATTCCCTTTCTTGTCTTTTTTAGGTAGCATTTAGTTATTCATGACACTGTTCAATAGACTTTATGGAGAACACACTTTAACTTTCACTCTCTATGATGAAATGGGTAAATAAAACATTAAAGAGTAGTATCACAAGAGTGTCATTAACCATGGTGATTCCTTATGTTAATCCAGTTTGTGTAATTTTGTCTGTTAAGTTGATGGCTTGATGGTAAATGAACATTTAGCATGAGCTCTAATTACAAGCATTTACTTAATAGACCTGGTGCGGGAGCAGTTTCTTTTCCATGTAGTGCTAACTGCATGACACGTTGTCCTGTAAATACAATATTTCTGTGATTGAACTCAACCAATATTTGGAAAGTGAGTGTGAGAATTCTGTTGTGTACTGTTTAAAAACTGGCAGATTTCCTCTGGTGTTGCTTAGGATTTGTCGGAATCAGGCTTGAATATTCTGAACGTTGTTAAATTATATTTCATTTAATAGTAAAATAAATGGAAGAACATAGTAGAATTACAAACCAAACCCATAATAAAATGGAGGATAAAATAGTTGTTATTTAGCTCATTGAATACTTTAACTTCATTTGTCAGTGGAAAATTTTAATCAAATAAAATTATATACACTTTTAACTTTGAGTTCATTAGTAAATAGGTTAAACTAACTGTACTGTGGTGTAGATTGATACTCCAACAAGTAAAAAGTAAAACAACTCTGAAGTCTTCATTTTCATTTGGGCATCATTGATCCAGGCAGTAGCTAATGTTTACTTGCTGTCTGAATTGTTAACTAACATTATCCTAATGTATTTTGCAGTTGGTAAAAGCTGATGTTTTTCTCTAAATTGACCAGATTCAGGGAATAAATGGAGAGTAGATTGTATCCTAGGTGGCCTTCAGGCACAGAAATCAATTGGAAAACATGGCAACAGTGGGATCTGAGTGACCAGAAGCACAACAACATTCACAGTTGGAAGGTGCACAGTTCAAAGCACTCACCTTTTTTTAAGCACATTCTTCTGACTGGTTATCTTACTAAAGGTGAAATTGGTGGGAGACTATCCTGACTGCGGTGTCTGCTTCAGTTATCTTTGTGCAATGCGGCTGGCAAGATATAGTGTTGCAATAAACATTCACAGAAACATTAAGAACATAATAAGCCAAAATATGCTAGAGGATGAAACCTCAGGACATACACTAGGGGTTAGATTATTTTTGCATCCTTCAGCTTGAAACTGCACTAAAGCTCACTGAAATTGCAAGTTGATAACACTGGGGCAAGGATATTAGGGCACTTGGGACTTAGATTAGCAGCAAAGCCAACATTTCATCTCAACATTTAAAGAATCTGAAAGAAACAGAGGAATGAGGTAACCTAGAGTCAAATCAGGTATAAGAAGAGAAAGAAATAAAGATGAATAAAGATCCAGACAATAGATACAGAAAGGAAAATGAAGTGTAAAACATTTAAATCATGAGCAATTGACAAAGTGTAGGAACGAGCCTTCAGTGTTGAATTGCTTTCTTTCTTGCTCAGAATGACTGATTGGCAATCATTATAAATGATCACATTTTTGGTTATTTGAACTACTAACTATGAGTTGTACCTTTTAGTGGCAGGTTTTGTGGACTGTTAATGTGCAAATATACTGAATTCTTCAAAATGATGGAGAGGGTAATGGTGACATGCTGTATGTGCGAATCAAGTGGAGGAGGTGCTTAAATCGACAAGCCAGTTCTGGAGATTGCATCTTTTCTTCAACTGAACATTTTCTCAACTTCAGAGATTGCCTTCCCAAACTCTGTGCTGTCATTTGCATTGCTTCTCCAAGCAGATGGCCTACAGTTACGAGTTTCCAGCATTTATGACAGTAAAGTGCTCCTGCAAATTTAGGCTCAAACATTTAGAAGCAGCACTTTTGGAGGTCTGCGGCAGGTCTGCGGCACATTTGAGTTATAATAATGTGTTCTAAGATAATAAACATTGTAAAAACAATGAGTAAAAACAACAAATATTTCTAAAACAAAGTGATGTTTCCCTTCTTTCAAGTGTGATATTGTACAGAAAAAACCTTGAATATAATAAAATTACTGGAATTAGACTAAATTAGAAACTTCTGGATAAGATGGGACTTGAAATACACAAGAATTAATTGAGAGTAAAGACTGATTTTCTTCAATGGTTTCAGTCACAATCTCCATTTTTGCGACAATTAAATATTTTTGTGCTGCATTGCCCCTGTAATTGAAAACATATTTGAAGCAATTTTCATGTATGTCTTCTCAAATTTAAACCCAGAATTTACTTGCTACAGAATTTACATGCACAGAATTCATATGCAATAAAACCTGAAAGTATCTGCAATAATTTTAGTGTGTTCAGCTTTTTGTAGAAAAATGCTGTGCTGTATTCAGGGTGAAAAAGCAAATAAAATGTTTTGGAAGCGTGTGTTGTGGTTCATCATTGTTTTTAAAATATCCCATGACCGTAGGAATGGATTGGACCACAAGAATCTCACCCATATCCCTATTAGCACCTCCCAAACTAGGTTGGAAAGTCAGTCAGCAGCTTACTGGCTTTAAATCTGACCACCCTACCTCAATAATATGCTGGGGGCATCCTTAATAACTTAAGAGTGATATTTCTGCCCGTCAGGAGTAGGAAGTCCCACACTTTAGAGCACAATTGGCCAAGCTGATTGTCTAGCAGTCCTGTACCTGAGTAGCAACAGAAAATATTATTGGCTAACACTAAGCCTGTAGGAACTACTGGAAAGAACTGGATATCTCTTTAGAATTTCCTTAATCGAAAGGCATGGAAACAGTGTCTTTGTAACTGTTTAAGGCATGAGTAGCTAGCTTGTTGAAAACTAACTGGGTGACAGGGGATTGAATGGAGTAATCAGATCAGCCACTATCCTATTGAATGGTAGGTCAGGTTCGAGGTGCTGGGCAATTTCCTCATGCTGCTAGCTCGCATGTTTCCCAGACTTAAAGTATGTCTAGCAATTTTGGCTGATCAAGGATTGGCAATCCTAGTGAGGCAGTGTGGAGAGGCAGATGGTGGAATTGAGCTTTGCAGGCCACTGGTGGGGGCAGAAAGGAAGGGTATGATTTAGGTTGGGGGAAGAGGGCATTGGCAAGGCTGGTGGGCTGCCCAGTTTGAAGGCTGGTGAGGAGATACAAAGGAAGAATATGATTAGGGAGAGGAGAGGTGGCTGGCTACAGATGATTCCTCCGTCAGCGGATAATCCCACTCTTCAGCCTGCCCCCAAGCCATGCAATAAAACCTGCAGACTGGCAACCTCAGCCTTCCCCAGTGGCATGTATTATTGCAAAAACTGAAAGAACTGCGGATGCTGTAAATCAAGAACAAAAACAGAAGTTGCTGGAAAATCTCGCCCGGTCTGGCAGCATCTGTGAAGAAAAAATCAGAGTTAATGTTTTGAGTCTGGTGACCCTTCCTCAGAACTTGGATTCTGAGGAAGGGTCACTGGACCTGAAACGTTAACTCTGATTTTTTTCTTCACAGATGCTGCCAGACCTGCTGAGCTTGTCCAGCAACTTCTGTTTTTAGACATGTATTATTGTGGCAGAGGTGGACTAAAGTTCTTCATTGACAGGGTCTCAATAGGCCTAAGGGTGGGCTGGGGCTGCCTGTGCCTTACCTGCCCCCTGTAATATGGGGAACAGATTGGTGATTGGAGGGATAATTTTGGGATGGTCACCATCTTTATTTTATGTACCGTCCTCACCTTCAAGCATGCAGTAGAGTGGGGGAAGGGTCTGTAAAATTCAGCAAAATAATCTGCTCGTTGTGTTTAAGGTTAGATATAGGGTGTGGAAAATTGTGTGGAAGATAAAGAAAACAGAGAGAATGTTTTTGATGTTGATGATAGCCCAGTGAAGATAATTGAAGTTCAATAATACGATTATATTACATTACAAAGCTTCTGTCTGAACTCTGATTGTTATGTCTGCAGTCAAAAACAGTTAATTAGTAAATCATTGTATCGCTATTTAATTTTCATTAATTGTTCAAATTAAACATAAATATCATCAAAAGCTTAACAAAAGAAAAGACTTTGCATCGAAGTCAGCTTGCTGTCCGTAGGTGAAAGTTTTTGCTGGATGTCTTGCGTACAAAGTTAAACAATGAAGAAATACGATATTTTTTATGTATGCAGTGTGTTTCTCTTATACTCCAGTGTGAGTAGAACAAAAATTTTGCAAACTGCAGATTATCGTAGGAAATTATAGGAGTCCTGTCTGAACTTTCAAGATTTTGGATTGTGTATTTGGAGCATATGTAATTAGCCAGCAGCTCTTTTTCCACTCTGCCAGATGCACAAAGTCCATCCACCAACATCTGCTTCCATTGTTGAATTCTGTATTAGGATGATTGTGCTTCTTGAAATAAAAGAGAATTTCAAAATGAAGAACGGATAGCTTTTCAGAAGGTGATGACAGAAGGCTGCATACAATTGTCCAGTTTTGATGCAGGAGCAAATATGCTTCTGCATCTTTGAGGAAGACAGTTTACAATCTGAACTGGATATACCACCCATAATGCTGATGGAAAGAAAACAACGTAAAAAAGGCTGATAAAGGTATGAAGAATTGTCCTGGCTGCAACCTCAGTTCGTGATTCTCCAGATCACTGTCAGTGCGTAAATTAACGATGTATGTTTTTATGCAACAGTGTGCACTGGGGAAGCCTTTGGCTAACTTGCTGTCAGACCAGAAGGAGGCTCTGTTGTGCAGCTGGCACCAATGTAAATACTGTATCATACTCTGAAAGAGATTTGGAAATCAGAACTGATTTACAGTGAATTTTTTGAATAAAATTCTCCATCTACACAAAAAGAGCAATCTCTATTTTGATGCTTATTTTATTGTACCATAGTAGCAGCAATCATAGGCATACATACAAACACGTGCACATACACATACATGTACACAGGTATGCATATGCATACACACTCATGAACATGTGCACATATGCACGTGCACATACACACATATACGTAAACAGGCACATACATTCATACAAAGGCATACCGAAATAAACACTCTCGCAGATGTACACAAAGAGTAAACATATATGCTCACACTCTCACACATACACATACACACACTTACGTATGTACACACATATATGCAATGAAGCTGGGGATGTTCCTGACGTTCTTTTAGTTTTCATTCCCTGTGCCAGTGTTTTGAATCTCCAATCAAGCAAAGTACTTCGAGGAACATGTGATAAAAGGAAAGAGAGAGGCTTATCTGCCAGAAGAGAAGAAGTGTTGGAAAGAGCTGGAAGACTTCAAGGAACAATTGAACAGGAACAAAAAATTACTGCATACCCAAAAAATACAAGAACACTAATGCAGAGTCAATATTGCACAAGCTTCCTGCAATTATCACCAGATCTTCAATTAATTCAAGTGTTGCACCTTTGCAAGACTATTTTTCTGTCTTCTCTTTTGCAGTTATTGTACATGCACATAAGTTCTCACACATACACAAGCAGGCAACACATGCATACACTCATTTAAGAAGAGTCTTAGAGGACAAAAGACGGGTAGAGACTTTATAGAATGGAAATCTTGGATCTCAGGTCCTTAGCAGCTGAAGGCTTGGTTGCTGATGGTGGATTTCTATTCCAGAGGCAAGAATTAAGAGGGCATAGACATTATATTCATAGAATCATAGAGTCTACAGAACAGAAAAGGCCCTTGGGCCCATCAAGACTGTACTAGTCACAAACAAACACCTGGCAATTCTAATCCCATTTTGAAAGAGAGATACAGAGGCTAGAGGTTATGGAGGGATGACAACATTAAAATTGCAACATTGCTCCATTGGATCATAAGTACAGTGGTGATGGGATTTGGTGTGTTAGCATATTTGTAGCAGGGTATTGACTGACCACATGTTTATAGAGCTCAGAATGTGCAAGGCATTGCGATTGAGGATTTAACAGTGAACGCATCAAGGCAGGAGATTCTGACTGATAGGTCTGACTGAATGGCATTGATAAGTGGTCAGAAACTCATCCTAGAGTTAAATATGACACCAGGCTGTGGTCAGAATAGCTAAGGATCAGATTGTTTTCGGGGAAAAGGATGGATTCAGTATCTGGAGAACAAGGGCCATTCCAAGGACACTCAGAAACTTGCACCAATGTTTACTTTGAAGAAATTTCTGCTTATCCAGCACTGGAAAAGTTTGATGATTTAGAGACAGTACAAGGCCCATCGAGTCTATTCTGACTATCTGAATAGCATTTCACCCAGACCCACCTCGTATTTACCATGGGTAACTTATCTAGCCTGTACATCCCTGGGCACTACAGGGCGATTTAGCATAGACAGTTGACCTAGCCTGCAAATCTTTGGACTGTGGGAGGAAACCAGTGGAGAGATGGGGAGAACATGCCCGTCCATGCAGTCTCCCTCGATTTGAGTGCAATAGTTCCTAAGTGTCACAAGTTTCTCCAGTGGTTCTTTATGTGATGGCACAGGTCAGTAGTGTGATGTGGACAGCACCAGTTGCTTCTATTTCTTTCCTTCGCTGCTGCAGCTGTCTTGTCATTAGGCTTTTGGAGTCCAATTCTAATGCAGCTTGATTGACAAATTGTTGCTGTTTTAAAAGAGTGTTAGTAAAATTCTCCCATGAGAATCATAGAATCCCTACAGTTTGGAAGCAGGCCATTCGGCCTGTTGAGACCACACCGATGCTCCAAAGATCATCCCAACTAAACTTATCCCCTACCCTATCCCTGGAACCCTGTATTTCCCATAGCCAATACACCTAACTTGCACATGTTTGAACTGTGGGAGGACACTAGAGCACTTGGAGGAAACCCACACAGGCACGGGGAGAATGTGCAAACTCCACACAGGCAGTCACCCAACTCCACACTAACCCAATTGAACTTGGGTTCCTGGTGCTGTAAGGCCACTGAGCCACTGTGCTGCCCCAAAGTCAATGTTGCTGTGCTTCAAAGGAGAGTTTCACAGTGTCTAAAGAAGAGTTATACCAGTTAACTGTTTCTCCTTCCACAGATGCTGCCAGACAAACCGAGTTTCTCCAGTGTTCCCTGTGTTTGGTTCACAGTGGCTTCGTATAATTTTCTTTGTCCTCTAAAGGACACTGAACATTTGAAAGTTGAGTACGTGGCAGGAGAAATATTTTTTCACCTATGCAGGTACACTATTCAGCCCATTGTGGCTGATTTTGCAGGAGCTTTGCCTGAATGCCTGTGGAGCTGGCTTCAAGAAGAACAGCGTTTGTTTGATGATCCTCCCATTGAATCTGGAGAATGTGGCAGGGCCATTGTTGGTGGAATTTTTCTTGCACTGTATATATCACTCTACAGGTCTTTTTTGTCAAACTCTCTTGGATGTAGTTTGCTGAAGAATGAGCTGGCACAGCTAATCTGATGTAGGATCTCCTCATCAATGATGCTCTTTTAGAGAGATGGCTGCTCAGGTCTGCAAACTGCTCAACATATTCCAGAGTCTCATCTTCAATACATATGAGAGGTAGAAATTTTGACTGATGAGGTCTGTTTTTTTTTGACAATATTTAAGTACAGGTCAAGTGAAGTCAAGGTGAGTACAAATCTAGTGCAGAGTACAAAAAGACACTCCAATCATCTGCAAATTGTATGTCAGCATACCTGTGATGGTCAGTCTAAGTGTATCACAGAGGTGACTGAGTTTAAAGAGTTTTCCATTTAGGTGGTATTTAATACTCAGAGGGAAGTTGACCCTTGATGAGGTGGTAGTCACTGTTGGGGAGATTGTAATTCGTGTGGAGGCTGTCATACATTTTGCTTGACCCTATTCTGAATTTTGAAGGTGCTGATTTCAGACTTCCTTTTCCAAGATAGTTGCAGTCCTATTGCCATAAACCTGTTACAGGATAGTAACAAAGTTTCTTGGGCATTGAAATCCATATAAGGTTGTGATTTCTTGAATCATGTCTTTAGTCAGGGTTATAAATGCAATGAAGTGTTCCTGGTGTCATTCTCAACATTTTTCTTGAATTTCTGTGGCAAGAAAGACCACGTCTGAGGTTCATGTGGAAGGTCTAAAGTCGCATTGTCTTTGTGCCCTCAGCCACAGGAGACTATATGTTAGTACTTTCCCTGCTGTTCTCAGCAGGGAAATATCTTAATTGTTTCAACAGCATAATTTATCACCCTTTGTTGAAAAATACTGTAATTATCACATGCCTGTATTTGAGCTGAGGGGGACGTGGGTGGAGAAAGGTCTTTTTGGTCCTAAATCCACAGGAGAGAGCATGGTGTCTTGAAGAGAGTAAAAGCCAACCAGATTTGCAGACTTCAGCTGGAAAATCTTCAGGGCTGTAGAATGTACTATTGTTTTATTCACCTGCTTGTTTCTTGTATCTCTTCCATCAAAGGTGGAGCACCCATGGATTCTATCATGAAGGACGAATATGATTAAACAAAATTTAGCAATATGTTGCTTCTCTAATCACATTTTTAGTCTTTCAGTCTGCTATTTTTCACCAACAATGAAACCATCTTTTAGTTATATAATTTATCTTTTCCACATCGTTAATGAGTTCAGTTCTATTTCTTCCCACCATACAATGAATTACTTAATCATCCTTGTTTGTACATTAATTCTTTCAAACAAGATGGTTACAGATGAGGGTGGCTATTTGATTCACCTTACTTCGTTCATGCAGGAAGGTCCTGATTTGTTCCCTTTTTGATTAGATCTGAATGTTTCTTAAATATCTCGTTCCTCACCATTTTTTTTGTGAGACCATACCATGCATTAATTACTCTTTACAAGAAGACGTGCTTCCTTGTGTCAGTCTCACAATTGTCTTTTTTCTCCTTGTTTAAATGTTGTTTATTTGTTCTGTGCTAGCAATGTAGTTTGAAGTCATCTTCTGGAATAACCATTTTCCATGCTACACACATCTCACCATGAAGATGGCCTCTCAGTCATCTATGCCAATGCAAAGCTGAGAAGCCCAAAATTCTCTATTCTTTGCCCATAGATTTCACTTTCAGCACTAAAGATCAGTCCTGTGATCTTCCTTCCTCTTCTGTCTAAGATGATGACAGCTGGATAGAGTGCTTAAACTCAGATCAAACCAGAGCATTCTGTAGATTGATTGCAACACAAAGACCACCATGTATATAGTATATTTGAACAACTATTAAAAAAAAGGACTTAACAAGTGATATAAAACAAATTTTGACATCAAACATATCAGGATACATTAAAGCAGTATCACCAAAGATTTGCACAAAGAGGTATTTTTAAGGAACAAAGACAGAAGTTGCTGGAAAAGCTCAGCATATCTGGCAGCATCTGTGAAGAGAAATCAGAGTTAACGTTTCGGGTCCAGTGACCCTTCTTTAGGTATTTTTCAGGAGCACAAAAGATGGAAAGGGTCAGAGAGTCAATACCAGATCTTCACTCACAATGTGATTATGATGTTGTGGCCATTACAGAGACTTGGTTGAGAGAGGGACAGGACTGGCTCCTCAATGTTCCAGTGTTTCATTGCTTTAAACGAGATAGAGAGGAAGGTAATTAGGGAGAATGTTACATCTGTACTCAGAGAGGAGATACTGGAGGGCTCATCTACTAAGGCAATATGGATAAAGCTCAAAAATAAGATGGGTGCTATCACTCTGATTGGATTATACTATAGGCCTCCCAACAGCTACTGAGAGATTGAGGAACAAATATGTAGGTGCCGTAAAAACAGAGTTGTCATAATAGGTGACTTTAACTTTCCCAGTGTTGACTGGGACTCCCTTACAACAAGAGGCTTAGATGGATTGGAATTCGTTAAGTGCATCCAAGATGGTTTCTTGAGACAGTATCTGGATTGTCCAACTAGATGAGGGGCTATACTGGGCCTTGTATTGACTAATGAGCATGGCCAGGTGACTGACCTTTCAGTGGGAGAGCATTTTGGTAACAGTGATCACCACACCTTAAGTTTTAAGATAGCTGTGAACAGGGATAAGTCAGGACCTTGCAGGAATGTACTAAACTGGGGGAGGGAAAACTACATCAGAATGAGGCAGGAACTAAGGAGTGTTAATTGAGAGGATCTGTTATCAGGCAAGTTCACATTTGACATATAGGAACTGTTTAAAGACCTGCTGGGGAGAGTTCAAGACTGGCATGTTCCAGTAAGAAGGAAGGACGAGGAATGCAAGGAAAGGGGACCCTTGGATAATGAGGAAGGTTGTGAATTTAGTCAAAAGGGAAAAAAGAAGCATATGTAAGGTTGAGGAAGCTAAAATCAGACAGGACCCATGAAGAATATAAGGAAAGCCGGAAAGTACTCAGGCATGGAATTAGGAGAGCAAGAGAGGGCCATGAAATGACATTGGCAAGTAGGATTAAAGAGAATCCCAAGGCATTCTATGGATACATTAAAAACAAGAGTATAACTAGGGAGAATGTAGGACCACTCAAAGATAAAGGAGGGAACTTGTGCTTGGAGGTCGAGGTGGTGGGTGAGATCCTAAATGAGTACTTTGCATCAGTATTCACCCATCAGAAGGATATGGAGGATAGTGAGATTTGTGTGGAGCATGCTAATATGCTAGGGCATTTTGAGGTCAAGAAAGAAGTGGTGTTGGATCTCTTGAAGAGCATTAAGGTGTATAAGTCCCCAGGGCCCGATGGTATATACCCCAGTTTAGTGAGAGAGGCAAGAGAGGAGATTACTGGGGCCTTGACCAAGATCTTTGTATCCTCGCTAGCAATTGGAGAGCTCCCGGAGGACTGATGAGTAGCTAATGTTGTTTCTCTGTTCAGAAAGGAAAATTTGAGAGGTCACTTCAAAAGTCTAATAACACGAGGGAAGAAGCTGTTTCTTGAATCTGTTGGTATGATCCGACCTGGAAAACTGAGTGGCATTGAAGAATCAGATTGTAGCCACTTAACTCACATCATTGTACCATTTGCCAGCAGAGGAAACCATTGAAGCTCTCTATTTGCAATCATAGGATATCTGTCCATGTTGCACATTACCTCTCTATCTTCCAACCAATTACATTGATCCTTAGTTTGCTGACCTCACATTCAGTGTTTCATAGTGAGCCCCTGAAATTTCATGTTTATGTACTAATAGTAATCTAGTAATGATCCTTAATCATTTTACTTCATCATTGCAGGAAAGGAGAGCACACAACACTTGGGAGAGACACAGGAGTGAGATGGGATGGCATACTTTGTCATACTGATGCCAATGAAGGGTGCTGTACTGAAAATTCACAAAGTGGCAGTAGTGTATGCTTTCATTGATGAAAGATGAAGCAGTCAGTTTAAAACATTATCTACACCAGGGCACTGCTGGAGATAGAGAGAGAGCTGACGGAGGAGGCAGAGTAGTCAGAGGAGGAATAGCACTCTGAGATCCACCATCCATACAAGTCACGTGCAACATTCACCAATGCAGACACATATATTTGGTGAATTGATTATACATGGTATACAATGGAGACAAATACTTCATATGTGAGCAGGGATAGGCACTGCAGGCAGAGGCGATCATGGAGACTATGTATAAGTATTTGGCTCTGCTCAACTGGCCACAGATGTTGAGCCACTGGTCCTATGCACTTGAGCACTTTCTGAACTGCAAAGGGAAATCTGTGGCATTAGGATTTAACTGGGAAGAGTACTTCGATAGTTGTGCTCCACTATTCCACAAACTGTGACAAAATGTAAAAATGTACAAAATCCCTTACAGACAAAATCACTACAGACCGGTGAGTCTCAAATCGATGGTTGGGAAGCTATTGGAGAGAATTCTTAGGGAAAGGATTTATACATATTTGAAAAAGCATGGTGTAATTAAGGACAGTCTTCCTAACTTGATTGAATTTTTCGAGGAGGTGACGAAGGTGATCAATGAGGGTAGAGCAGTGAATGTTGTTTACATGGATTTTACCAAGGCTTTTGACAAGGTCCGTCATGGTAGGCTCATTCAGAAGATTAAGATGCAGGGATTCCACGGTGACTTGGTCACATGGATACAGAATTAGCTTGCTCATGGAAAATCAAGGGTACTGGTGGAAGGGTGCTTTTCAGGCTAGAAGTCTTTGACTAGCGGTGTGCTGCAGGGGCTGTACTGGGACCTCTGCTATTTGTAATATATATAAATGACTTGGATCAAAATGTAGATGGGTGGTTTAGAATGTTTACAGACGATACGAAGATCAGTGGAGTTGTCAAAGGATACAGCAGGATATAGATCGGTCACAGCTATGGGCAGAGAAATGGCAGATGGAGTTTAATCTAAGTAATTGTGAAGTGCTGCACTTTGGGAGATCAAATATTAAGGAAAAATATACAATTAATGGCAGGACTCTGAACAGCGAAGATATACAGAAGGATCTTGAGGTTCAAGTCCATAGCTCCATGAAAATGGCCACGCAAGTAGATAGGGTGGTAAAGAAGACGTAAGGCATGCTTGCCTTTATCGGTCAGGGAATTGAGTACAAGAGTCAAGATGTCATGTTGCAGCTTTATAAGGCGTTGGTTATACCACGTTAACAGTATTGCGTTCAACATTACAGGAAGAATCTTGAGGCTTTGGAAAGGGTACAAAGAGGTTTACCAGGATGTTGCCTGGATTGGAGAGTATGAGCTATATGGAGAGGCTAGGAAAATTTGGGTTGTTTTCTCTTGAGCAGTGCAGGCTGAGGGGAGACTTGGTAGAAGTCTATAAAATTATGGGATGCATAGATAGGGTTGACGATCAGTATCTTTTTCTCAGAGTTGCAATGTAAAATACTAGGGTCATGCATTTAAGGTTAGAGGGGGAAAGTTCAAAGGAGACGTGAGGGGCAAGTTTTTTACCCAGAGAGTGGTCGGAGTCTGGAACATACTGCCGGGGTGGTGGTGGAGGCAGATGCAATAGGGGCAATTAAGGGATTTTTAGATAAGAACATGAATATGCAAGGAATGGACCAATGGCAGTCAGATGGGATTAGTTTCATTTGGCATCATGTTCGACACAACATTGGGTGGCCAAAGGGCCTGTTCCTAAGCTGTACAGTTTTATGTTCTATATGATCTCTTCTAGACTGGGGAGATGAAATGGAGACGAGGTAAATGCTTTGCAGAGCACGTAGGTTCTGTCTGTAAAAATGATACCAAGCTTCCTCTTGTCTGAATCTTCAACACGCTACCATGCTCCCTGGCCAATATTTTAGTCTCAGGCCTGCTGCAATGTTCAGCAAGGCTCAGAATTAGCTGGAAAAACAGCATGTCACCTTCTGTTTGGTGACCCTGTAGCCTTCGGGGCTCAAACTGAGTTCAATCATTTCAGAGCCTGAACACCTTCTTTCATGTCCTTTACCCACCCCCACACCCCAGGCCCTGTCATGCAATGCATTGTTTTCAGCAGAGCCAACCCATTTTCACCTACTCATGTGGCTCACTATAAATCATCTGTTGTCTGCCTAACTTTCTTTCCCTTTCCCCACACTCCATCTCCACCTAATTGCTCACTCCTTTCCCCACCTACTCCCAGCATCTGCATAAATACCACCTTTTCCTAGCTACTATCAATTCCGAAGAAGGGCCATTGGACTCAAATCGTCGATTCCGCTCTCTGTCCACAAATTCTCCCAGACCTGCTGAATGTCTCCAGCAATTTCAATTTTTGTTCCAGATTTTAATGCGTTGCAGCTTAACACTAGGTAACTGATGGAGTAGCATTTAAAGCTGAAACTGCATGAGAGGCCAAAATTGGAGGAGCACAGATAACTCAAAGACATGCTGGGATGGATGAGATGAGGAAAGAGCAAGGCTTTGGAATCAAGAGTGAGAGTTTTAAACTGGGAGGTGTTACTTGATTGGGATCATAATAGATAAAGGCTGCATTGTGCGAAGAAATGCCTAGCAGTGTTTTGAATGAGCATATTAAGCAGAATGGAAGATTGAGGGCTGACCAAGAGTATGTTTGAATGTTCAAGTGGAGAAATAATCAAGGAATGGATGAAGTCTTCAGAAAGGTGGGTTTTAAGTGGTATCTCAAAGGAGGAAAGAGAGTGAGAGAAGAGGACAGGGAATTCCGTATCCTAGGGCTTTGAGCAGTGAAAGCCAGTGTTGGAGTGATTAAAATTGAGGATGTGCTGGAGACTAGAATTGGAAGATTGTGCGATGTCCCATGCTTTTCATCTTAGGTACTGCAGTTTATACTAACCTGCATTAAATTTCATCTGGAATTGTCTTCTGCATTATGTATTTTGTCCAAATCATTCTGCTAAGTCCGGGACTAGCTGCTCAGCATCATCTACCTTTTCCAATCATTTGCAAACTTCAGCAATATGCTTGGTTCCTGAAGACAGAGAAAGCTAATTTGAATTGCATATTTCTGACATTGGTGGAGCAGTTGTTAGTTGTGACCCAATAGTGGGTCACTCATTGCTCTGTTGATATGGATGGTTCACCTGCTGATAACATGTAGACCACTATGGAGGAGGGCTTTAACATTTGTCTGTTCCAAGTAGGAGGCTACTTGTGTTGTATAAGTGAAGTTTCTCGGGCATACAAAAAATTACTATTTAAAATTTCGAGATATGATGGAAAGTAAACTCTCGACACACTTTTACTTTTCAATGCTTACCTGATGGCCTTTCATATTTTCAAAAGAGGTAGCCAGTTCCATGCTCACCCTATTGGTGAGTTACCTCTCAGTATCAATCTCACAGTATCAATTGGCATGTGGCAGGCACATTCCAATCATCATGCAGTGACATATATAAAATCATCCCGTGGAGTGGCCCCAATGCTGGTTTCTATGTCATCCTGGTCTATACTGTCTTCACTCTGTTTTTGCTTTCTCGTACAGTGACCACACTTGAGTAGGCAGTCAGATTCCTTTTCATAGAATTCGTTCCACTGGACAATAGAGATTAGATTTGAAAGGTTAAGTAAGGATTGTACTTTGCCAGTGAAGACTGGAAATGGATTGAAGCAGTGTAGAGGAGAGGTGCACTGGATAAATTCCAAAAGGTTATTGCAAATTTGACGGATTGGAAAGAATGCAAACAGAAGAGTACATACTCATTGCACTAGACATAGCACCATAAAGATAAGGAAAATATCAAGCCAGTATTGAAATGGATGAACACTTAAACGCAACAGGTAATGCTACAGCAATTTCCTGTATTACAGTCATTGTGTTTCAAATAAAATGACTGGGAGACAATGTAATGTTGGAATAGTTTTGATATAATTGAACATACTGACAAAACTTGTAAGTGTAATGTGCATGATTGATCATGAAACATTTTGTCGACTTAGTTTATTGCTTCAGCACTTTGTAAGAAGACTAAGAAAAGACCTGCTGATCTAGGGGATTGGTTTGCAGTGATACAAATTGGAATTTACAGCAAGGATAGCATTAAAGAGATTCCTTGATAAAGCTGTTAATGTGGTAATCTTCAAACAGAGCTGGATGAATATCTGTAGGAATGGGCTTAAGGGTTATAAGAACAAATACAGATGGAGATAATTGACTGTGCAGGACATGATAGTTCATGATCTATTGTGATAAAGAAACTGTCATTCCAAAGAGAGAAGGTGGTTGAGAATAAATAATGGGTGTATGACCAGGAAATGGACATGGATGCCATGAATGTAAATTTCAATTTAACGGTAACTACTTCACCTCGGTTTATCACTGCCAAGTTTACCCACAGAATTTAGACATTTTTATGTCGATGTGAAATATATTCATTACAAAAATTCACCAGGACTAGTGACATTTGAGAAATTTTCTGGCCTGCTGTCTTCTTTCATTAACTAATAGGTGTGAATAAATGACTCCTCTAATTTAAAGTAGTATTAACAAACCTGACTTTATCAACAAACAATGGACATATGCAGGCTTGGAGTGCTTTGCAGATCCTTTATCTTTGTAGCTTACATATCTGAAAGCTTTAAACTGTTTTAACAACTGGGATATATATGTTGTAATGTCTAATACAGTTTGTTACTTACTAGGTGGTATAATTTACTTGCGTTTATGTTAATGTCTAAGGGAAGCTGCAACAAAAATCCCCGTTCAAAGAAAATTAAGCTTGTCTTGATCTTCATTAATAAAAATATTAAGTGACTTTTGCTGTGTTAATATTTTGGTACAATCAGACAGAGTCAACATCTTTAAATCACATGTAAGCAATGGAACTCTGACAGAAAGAAATTAGGGATTAATTGACACTGAGATAAGATTTGCCACCCAATAAATATAAATTAAAATTCTAGCTTGATGTTTTGATGATAGAATTTAGTTGTTAAAACTATGATCAGGATGGAGCTCACAGAGTATTACATATTTATCGTGTCATGTTGGAAGATCAGTATGTAATCCATTTTCAGCTCTGATGAGTGAGCATAAGGATGGCAAATAATTCAGTAGTGGGAGAGTGATGAATGTAAGAGGATTTTTGAACAAGATTGGCGATCTACCTGCCAGGCGTATTGAAGCAGAAGTCACCCAGTCAGTATACTCAAGAATTGCAGTGGAATTACTAGAGTCAATCACCTAGGCAGGAGGATCAGTGCATTAGGAGGCTTGATATTTCCAGGAGTTTGTATCATCCTGGGTGTATTATTAGCACAAGGAGAGAAGCAGCTCAAAGTGAAGCTGAACCTTCATCTTCACAGGGTTAACTAGCATGGACTTACAAGAGCAATTTGGAAGCATTATCCACATGATAAGAACAAGGGGCTATAAATGTGGTTAACCAGTTATACACCACAACCAGCGAAGGCGAAGATTGACATTGCCCTCAATATTTACATCAACTGCACCCTTAATGTACTAACAGTGAACATCCCACTATGTTATGTCTGATGTAAAGCTCTGGCAGTGAAAGCTATATTGCCATGCCCTACAGCACTAATTAGAAATAGAGAGGTCAGTGGGCCATAGGACTAGGTGTTTGGGGATCTCATTCTCTAGTCATTTCAGGGAGTGCTGATGTACAAGCAAGATCTCCATTCCCATTCCTTCATGATTTGGCTTGAGTATTTGTCTTGTTTTTGGCAAGGAGGGTGTGGAATTAATAAGGAAATCATAGCAGCTGGAAGTCATATCATGCAGGTATTGAGAAGGCCTTGTACCTTAGGAAGGTAGCCAACCAGACTGACTGTTGGGTTTTGGGTGGGAAGCCTGCCACCATGGAGAGAAGTGGAGGGAGGAGGAGTTGCAAGTATTTGAAGGGACCCTGAGAGGATTGGTCCGAATGGTGTTTTCCTATGTTGTACATTCTATATAATTCCATCCTGCATTAGGACAAGTTCAGGTTTCAGATCTTTGAATTTTTAACAGCCTTTCTCCGCCCTGAACCTCCCCTGCTCATGTTCATGTGTTGCATTGTACTGGTGGAAGGTGTGCCCTTTTACCAAGTGTTACCCAAATTGAAAGAGTTGTACAAAAGAATGGCAGCATAAGGTGAATGCAGAAGTACTTCTTCCTGCATCTGAGTTTTTCTAGTCAACCTGCAACAGTGCAGAGGATAGCTGCTACTGGAACCACAGCAGACACAGTTCTTTTAGAGTTTGTACTTGCTGCTGAATAAATGCTGGTTTGTGATACAAACTGATGCCAACAGTGTGGTTTCAATTCCTGCCCAAACTAAAACTACCATGAAGGTAACCCCTCCCCTTGCCTGAGGTATAGTGACCTTCAAGTTAAACCTCCACCAGTTGCCTGTCTGTAGTGAGAGAGCAGCCCTATGATCTAGTAAGGCGATGGTGACTTCACTTTTTTTGTTTTACTGTTGGATGTGCAGGGACATATGTGCATTCACAGAACAGCATCTCTGACATCAGTCTCACTAGCCTGATCACATTGCTCCAAGCACAATCGATGCTGTCTGCTTGTGTACAGACTTATTCTGCTGCTTTTTGTGATCAAAGAATAGTAAACGCCAATAAAATTTTAGAGTCATTTTCTCAAATAAATTGAAATTGGCTATAAATGGAGCTTTGATCACACGGACACCAAATAATAGTTGTGGGCTATCAATGAGAAATGCTATGTCTGTGCTTATGGCTTATATTGTTGAGGTCCTGGCCTCATGCTGAAATCGGTATCACGTTACTCCTACTGTGCAAAATGTTTTGGGTGTTGAATTTGATCACATCACCAGGTCACTTTGCAGTATTATATCAAAAAAGGCAATTGGTTCATCGACATGACCCTACTTCTCTTCGTTTCAAAGGAAGCTCACAAAGATTTGTGTTTCTATAAATCCAAGTAGCAGCGTGCAACAAGTTAACTGTGCCACATCTACTTGAACTGTCACCTTATTAGCTGCTATCATTGCTTGGTGTGTTAACCTTATGTTCGACATCTGCTGTCATATATGCGAGTGTCCTTGTACCTCCTTCAAGTAGGCTGGTGATAGTTGGATTTTAGTAAATTGTGCTTTCATGCTACAGTTTGTAAATCTCTAGTTTCTAATTACAGCAGGAAGAACAGATGGTACATTAATCTTATTTACTTACTGCATCGTCATTACATGCATTATTAGACACTTCTGCATAATCAGTCAACATGTAATATGTAATGCAAATCATTGAATATCTATAATATGGCATAGTACTAATATTCAATAGATGTGATATGCTCTGAATTCTACTTCGAGAAGCACATCTATCATCTTCTGATTGAGACATCTGCTTACTGCTGCATGCAGTGTCCTTTTAATATTTACGTTTATGCTTTTAAACATGAGAACAGTGGGAATTCACACATGGTCATTTGACTCATTGACATTTGTTCCTGCAGTATGTTAGCTCTCCTGTCATGATATGTACAGCGTAATATGCATAATCATGTTATCATCACTTCCATTAACTTCAATATTCACAGTTCCGTTTGTCAATACAACTTTTTCCACACATTGTTTTTAATGTAAGTTGTTATCTGTTGCTGCATCTTACTTAAAGTCAACAAATATATTTTAACATTGTTCTTGTCTCAGTGTCATATTTTAACTTACAGATTTTCTATCAATTTCAAAACTAATTTTAGACACTGATGTTTTACCATGTGTATTCCGTTCATGGCCAAAGGAATGAAACTACAAGGACACAATGTCATAAGGCCTCTGGAGATAGTGTCTGTGGTGGACCTTTCGTAAACTCAGCCTGGCTTCTTCTATTTAAACTATACTCCTGCCACTCCACAATGGTATTTCCTGACGCCTCTAGAACCTCATCACTCAGATTGGTTTTGAAATGTATTTGCATACTCTGCAGGCTTCAGGTTGGGCTTTTCTTTTAAATTTACAAGAGCATCTCCCATGGAGTTGGTGACAAGCACTGGCCAGAAGTAGAAGTGTTTCAATCTCTGCGTATGTCTCTGATATTATGAGAAAGATTCACATGCATGTGGTTAGAGAAATTGCTTTATTCGTGATAATTTGATCAAAGCCAGGCCAACACTGCCAGATAAATACCGAATGAACTGATAAACTATAAAAAACCATATTTAGCTGAGCTATTTAGCAAAAGTCCGGCAGGTATACAATACCACAATATCACAATTTGCCAGTGATTTTTCTTCCAATTCCAAACTTATATTTAAACACCAGTCATTTGCCTTTAATATTTTCTTCACCCTTCAAAGCATGAAATGCAATCCTCTGAACACTGAGACTGCAAATTATCCTGTCTTTCAAATGGTTTCTGCAAGAGATTAAGCACAGTAAACCGAGATTGCCAAATGGGCAGAGCCCCAAATTCAGGGACTAACTTTGTTTTAGACCTACAAAACTTTGCATCTTCCTTCTTTCCTGAATATATTTGCGCCATACTTCATTTTACTTGAGTTCAGTAATTGCATTCAGGCTCATGCTCCAAAGTCCGAATTTGCAGGTTTTACAGTTCTTAAATTAAACCTATCGTGCCTTGCTGCTTCTGTTTCCTTCCAAATACACACTAAAGATAAAATAATTAAAATAAAATAAAATAATGCTCTAACCACTAGAAGTATTAAATGATGGCAGCGTGTCACTTGTCTTATGTGCATGAGATCAGACAACATCAGAAGGTGAAGATGCATGAGTGCAGGCGGTTTTCACAAGTGAGTGTGGTTCAATATGTTGATGGCATGCCACGTGGGTGGAGTGCCATATGTGGGTGGAGTGCCATGTGTGGGTGGAGTGCCATGTGTGGATGCTGTGTCACATGTGGGTCAGGTGTCTTGTATAGGTATGGTGTCCACATGCTGGGATGCCATGTATGGTCAAGGTTCAAGGTGCATGAAGGTGTGAGATGACGTGAGGTACAAGTTATGGGCAGTAATCGAAATGGAGAGATGCAAAGTTCAGGAAAGGATTCAGGCCCCTTGAGACGTTTCTGAGAGATTGTGGAGCTTTCAGAGATGACGTGTGGATGTCTTATGTTTTATGTGTTATGCCTTTTTCTTTGCTAATGGTGTTAATGTAACATATAATAAGAAAAGTCTACAAATTGTTTTCCTGTGACAACAGACATGGTGAGTTGACAAAATCCTGTTGGTAAGTGTCGCTAAGGGTGGCATAGTGGCACAGTGGTTAGAACTACTGCTTCACAGTACGAGGGACCCGGGTTTGATTCCAGGGTTGGGCAACTGTCTGTGTGGATTTTGCATGTTCTCCCCATTTCTGTGTAAGTTTCGTCTGGGTGCTCTGGTTTCCTCCAACAGTAGGCCATGCTAAAAATTGCCAGGTGGTGTTGAGGGATATGCAGACTAGGTGGATTAGTCATGAAAAAAACTTAATGCGAGGTTATGGGGAGGAATCTGAGTGGCATTCTTTTTGGTGCTTCGATGCAGACTTGATGGGCCAAATGGCTTCTTTCTACACTGTAAAGATTCTATAATTCTGTGACATAGGGCAGGTGAATTGAATCAAACTGCTGAAACATAAATTTGTACATATTGTTCTCTGTAATAATTGGTTTGACATTACTTATGCTATATCAAAATCTTCAATTTGTGCGCTGGTCCTGTCAATATGTTCCAAATTACAGATATCACATATAGCATTTCATTAAATTGTCGACGTCAAAAGGTTATGCTGCAGTTACATTTTCTTGCCAGCAGTGGCACTACATTGTCTCCATCATTGTGAGAATCTTCTCATGTTGGAGATGGCAGCTTGCCTACCATCGTCAAGATTGCAAATAAAACACAGCAGAGTGCTATTTCAATGGGTTTCTTTCACAGAGCAAAACATAGATTTTACACTGCAATTCTGAAGCAGGCAGGAACATCTTTCTCTCTGTCTCTCACTCTGTGTGTCTCAATTATAGCCCTGACTGAAAGAAACATAAAGCAGATGAGAACTTGAAAGATAAATGTAATATTCATTACTGCTGACAGTCCAAGATCTCAACTAATCAATCAAGATCTCTGACTTAACTCTTACATTTTAAGTAACTGAAAGGATGCTAAATTGTATATTATTTAATCTTTCATTGTCTGGACAGCTTTACCTTTGTATGGTTGTATGCATGTGTGTGCCTGTGTCTGTATGCATGTTTGAGAGGATTGATTTTACTGCTCAAAAGCTACATACTTAATGTTGCATTTCTATTACTTTTTCTCAGAGTTAGCAGTTAATAATGTTTTTCTCTTTCAACTGAACAGCATTTTGTGTTTGGCTCCATAATGCTAATGTCAAAATTAACAAACTGTATTTTAAATGGAAAATGTCTAATCACATTTTAAAAGGCAACATTTGTCAGTGGGCCCGCTTCTGGTATGTGGCCATGTCCCTGGACCAGGAAGCCTGAGTTCAAGCCTCACTTACTCCAGAGACATGTAATAACATTTCTGGACAAGATAATTAGAAAAATAAGCTAAAAAAAAAGCATTTGTTGAGAACAATTGGAGCAATTATTGAGAGGAGAACCAATGAGCACGACTTCTCTCCTGGTAATAACACGTTCGTATGTTTCCTTAAGTAAAGACAGCAAAATGAAACAGGTGCACTTGTAAACTCAAACTTTGTCTGCCTGACACTTCCAAATACAAATGTTTGATAGTTTGATTTATGATGAAATTTGAAAAGATGATCAATGCAGCTTTTGCACCATGCTGTTTCATTGGTTTTGAGCAAGTTACATTTCTTATAGCTGAGATAATGGGAATGACTATGTTCCAACAATTCCATGTGTTTAATCAGAAAATGCATTATGCATTTTTAATCAATTTAATTTTTCTACCAAAGAAGATATTATATCACATTTTCAAACATTGTTAGAGGAATTAAACAATGTGGCAAATTCAGTGCAAACCTTTATTCACTCTGAAGGTGATCTAGTTGTGCTAATAAGTGTACTTAAGTCAAGAACTTTTCTCTTTACAGAATTGTTTCAATATATTTTGCAATATACATGCCTTGTCATTGGAGAGCAAACTATTAGGACTTTTGAGTAAATTAATTTAATTATATTTAAAACAATTACTAGAGAAGTTGAATTCACAATGGTGACTGTCAGCACAAATTTCCACAAAGTTAATAATGAAAAATGTGTTCCTAATGTCATATGCCTCTGAGATGGAGATTGAGAATTAGTGTTGGCATAGTCCAAGAGACCTCCATGTACTGCCTTTCGACCAGATAAGATTGCCAATTGGAATCACTATCCACTCCAAATACAGTAACTGTTTGGGAATATGGGCACTGTTTTAAATTAGGCATCATCCTTTTTATGACAGAGATAAGGAGAAACCTTTTCCAACAGAGGGTTGTGTGACTTTGAAACACTATGCCTCAGCAAGCAATGGAGGAGGGGTCACAGAATAATTTTAAGGCGGAGGTGACTGGATTCTTGTTATGGAGGTAATTAAAGGGGCAGCTGGCAATGTGGAATTTGAAGCACAAACAGATCAACCATAATTTTATAGAATATTGGAGCAGGCTTGATGGGCCAATTGTCATACTCCTGCTCCTATTTCATATGCTTGTGCACAATTGCAGATGCCTTTTTGTTTTGAAAAGCCTAATAATAATAAACAAAAGACTTGACTTTGATCTCACCATCAAATGGCATACATCAACTGTACTAATTGGATTAGGCTATACTGAAAGTTATACTTAAATGGGGGATGTTCCAGATTTTAGGCATTGAGCTTTATTTTTCTTACCTTTTTGTTTAATTTGTTGGTAGGATGTGAGTATTGCTGACTAGGTCAGCATTTATTGTTCATCCCTATTGCCCAGTGGGTAGTTAAGAGTCAACCACTGTGTTGTAGTTCTGGAGTCACATATAGACCAGACCTGATAAGGAGGGCAGATTTTCTTCCCTACTGGAAGGGAATTAGTGAACCAAGTGGATTTCTATGCCAAGAATTAGTACATTCATGGTTGCCATTAAGTTAGCTTTTTTTTTGTTAATTCCAGATTCTTACTGATTTGAAATAAAACTATGAGACCATAAAACATATGAGCAGAAATTAGGCCATTTGGCTGATCGAGTCTGCTCCACCATTCAGTCATGGCCGATTCATTTCTCAACCCCATTCTCCTGCCTTCTTCCCTTAACCTTTGATCCCCTTAACAGTCTATCTCTATCTTAAATGCACCCAATGACCTGGCCTCCAAAGCCTTCCATGGCAATGAATTCATAGATTCACCACTCTCTGGCTGAAGAAATTTTTCCCCATCTTCATTCTAAAGGGTCTTCCCTTTCATCTAAGGTTGTGCCCTCACGTCCTAGTCTCTCCTGCTAATGGAAATATCTTTCCAATGTCCATGCACTTCCAAGTATTCAGAAATCTCATCCTTCACAGTGGACTCCAAAATCTTACCAATGACCGAGGTCAGGCTAATTGGCCTGTAATTTCCCATCTTTTGCCTTACTCCCTTCTCAAACATTAGCAATTTTCCAGTCCTCTGGGACCCTCCCTGACTCTGGTAATTCCTGAAAGAACCCCACTAATGTCTCCACTATCTCTTCAGCTATCTCTTTCCAAATTCTGGGGTGTAACCCATCTGGTCCTGGTGATTTATCCACCTTCGGACCTTTCAGTTTTTGTATCACCTTCTCCTTGGTGGTGGCCACCATACTCACCTCTGCCCCCGACTCTATTGAATTTTTGGTATGTTACTCGTGCCTTCCACCATGAAGACTGATGCAAAGTATTGGTCAGTTCCTCCACCGTTTCTTTGCTCCCCATTTCTACTTCTCCAGCATCATTTTCCAGCAGCCTAATGTCCATTTTTATCTCCCTTTTCCCCTATATATATCTGAATAAACTCATACAGTCTCCTTTTATATTACTGGCTAGTTTACTCTCATATTTAATCTTCTCCCTCCTTATTTCTATTTTAGTTATCTTCTGTTGGTCTTTGTAGGCTTCCTAATCCCCTGGCTTCCCATTGTTCTTCACTGCATTATACTGCTTTCTGTTTTGCTTTTACGCTGTCCCTTACTTTCCTTGTCAGCCATGGTTGTCTCGTCCTCCCTTTACTATGCTTCTTTTTCCTAGGGATAAATTTTTGCTGAGTCTCCTGAATTACTCTCAGAAACTCTTGCCATTGCTGTTCCACTGTCTTTCCTGCTAGGCTCCTCTCCCAGTCAATTCTGCCCAGCTTCTCCCTCGTGCTTCAGTAGTTGCCTTTATTCAACTGTAATACCATTACATCTGATGCCAGCTTCTCTCTCTCAAATTGTAGAATAAAAAGTCTATCATCTTATGATCACTGCCTCCTTAGGGTTTCTTCACCTTAACCTCCCTTAGCAAGCCTGCCTCACTGCACATCACTAATTCCAGCACTTGTGTGTTCCCTCATGGGCTTCACCACAAGTTGCTCCAAAAGGTCATCTCACAGACATTCCACAAATTCCTTTTCTTGTGATCCACTGCCAACCTGATTTTCCCAGTCCACCTGCGTAATTAAATCCTGCATGATCACTGTAACCTTGCCATTCTTATGTGCCTTTTCTGTCACCTGGTGTATCTTGTGCCCTACACCCTGACTACTGTTTGGAGGCCTGTACAAAACTCCCATTATGGTTTTTTACCTTTGCAGTTCCTCAACTCTACTCACACAGATTCTGCATCATCTGATCCTATGTCGTTTCTTGCTATTGATTTAATTTCATTTCTTTTTCATAAGGCAACCCCACCCCCTCTGCACACTTACCTGTTTTTTCGATAGGATGAATATCCTTGGATACTTAGTTTCCGTCCTGATCCCCTTGCAGCCATGTCTCTGTGATGACCAATTGCCATACTTGCCAATTTTGATCTTTGCCACAAGCTCATTTACCTTATTTTGTATGCTGCTTGCATTCAGATACAAAATGTTCAGTCCTGTATTTACCGTCTCTCTTCTCATTATCATCCCTTTATCTGGTGTGCTTTAAGTTAGATTCCTAACCCTTTCCAACAATCTGTCCTATTTTGTGTTGTGGAGACTTTAATAACCTCACCTCAGTTCTCCTTTCTTTTCATATTTATCATATTTTTCTGTGCAGTTGAATCCACCCCCACAGATATGCTGCTTTGTTTCCCATTGGCCATTATACTTCTTGGAGTTTTATCCTTCGCTTCCCTCCCCCATTTCATAGTTTAAAGTCGTGTTGACCAACCTATTTACCCCTTTCACGAGAACATTGGTCCAGCTCAGTTCAGGTGGAGACTGTCTCAACAATATTCATCCATCCTGTTCCAAAACTGATGCCAGTGCGCTGTGAAAAGGAATCCTTCTTTTCCGCACCATTCCTTTAGCCACGTGTTTACTTCCCTTATTCTCATGTCCCTATGCTAAATTTGCACCTGGCTTGGATAGTAATCTGGAGATTATAACCCTTAAGGACCTGTTCCTGTTAATCCCTAGTTCTTGATAATCCCTAAACAGGTCCCCTTTCCTTGTCCTGCTGGTGTCATTTGTCCTGACATGGGCCACAACAACTGTATCCTCCCCCTCCCTCACCAATATCCTTTTTCAAGCTGGTCAGAGATGTCCCTCACCCTCGCAATGGGCAGGCAGCATACCATGTGGGACTCTTGATCCTGCTTACAAAGAATGCTATCTATTCCCCTAATTATAGAATCCCCGACAACTACCACTTCTCATTTTACTCCTCCTTCTTGAATGGGCTCCTGTGCCTTGGTGCTGTAGTCAGCTGGCTCATCCTCCCTGCAGCCCTTTTCCTCATCCATACAGGGAGCAAGTACCTTGTACCTGTTGGACAAGGTCAAGAGCTGAGGCTCCTTTATTCCTGAATACAGGATCCGTCTACCTGCCTTTCTTGCAGGCACACCCTTCTGTCCCTGACCACTGACCGAACTTGAGATATGATGGGACTTGAATTCATGTTCCTGGTACATTAACTTGGCAATCTGGATTACCAACTCAGTGTCAGCAACACTACACCATAAGCCATTTGAAAAATATTAGACTAATAAAGATACAGTGATAAGAAGACTGCGACAGAAGTAGGTCACTCACACTCTCAGGGAAGAGGCGAGAGATTTCAGTAGCCTTTAAATGATATTTGGAGTTCCGCTGCTGTCTTGAAGCTGGCCCAGCCAGCCTGCTTTCTGCATCTTCACTTCCTACGATCTCCATCCTGACTTGCAATGTTCTCTGTGAGATCAAACCTGGAGTGAAAAGATAGAATTACCGGAAGAGTGCACAGTTCATGTCGTCTGGGCTAATCAGTTGTTTGAGCCCATTGTCCTTACTATCTGCCTCAATCTCCTGACCAAATTCCAATTCAATTTAGTAGCTTGTCTCCAACTGCATGCGCTGTCATCTTTCCTAACAGTACACATCAGCACTCATCATCTCAGATTGAACAATGTAATCCCATTAAATTTTCAAGTTTAAGATGTCTAATCAGCGAATGTTTATGGTATCCATTGTTACTAGATGGGGAAAATACACATTTAGACCCAGATCAGTGGATTGTGACATGTATATTTCAAAATGAAATATTGATTCCCCAATTGTTGCTACAGTCAAATACACACAGGCAGAATTTTCTGTCCCTTAAGCGGTGCAGACAATGCTGAGAAATGTGGAAAAATACGGTGAAAATGAAATTACTCAGAGGATGGACTTTTCCCATTCCCCCGACAACGTTAGCAATGATCAGACAGTTGGAAAAACTTGGTGAGAATGAACAAATGAGATGCTCAATGTTGAGAAAAAAATATGATTTTCTGCATAAGATTTTCATGGTTAAATGAAAATCCCACTGGTGAGAGGCAAGATCCTATTTATCATTTCATTATTATCTGATCTCGCCTTGTTTATATGTCATTCACTATTTTGTCAGGCAGCAGAAAAAGCTAGACAGTGTCGTTTCTCGACAAGAAAGTCTGAGCAGGTACCTAATGACTGTAGCTTGCTGGTATCTCTCTCAGTATCTAAGTTGGCCAGCATTCTTCAACACATAAGGGCACAGTCCATGGACAGTGACCACCTGCATCCTCTATCTGCAGAGGTTGGCAACTGCTTTCAATGAAACAGAGTTGGGTGAAGTCATAATTCATTGACTGTAAATGTGTTAATTCTGGAAAGGAATACAGTCTCTGCTTAATCCCATCTAGTTTCTTTTCCTATTGTTTAATAAAATTCAACGTTATAAGCTGATGGAAGTTTTCATAACATCTAATGCTCCCTCATTCAACCATGAAGTCTTATGCCAGTGATGGTGCTACAGAAAGAATAACCTATTAGCCAAATTGGCTTGCCAATTCGATACAAAATTGGCTTGAAGGTAGGAGTCTGAGGGTGGTGGTAAAGGGTTGTTTTTCAGACCGGAGGCATGTGACCTTTGGTGTGCTGCAAGGATCGGTGCTGGGTCCACTGCTTTTCTTCATTTACATAAATGAGTTGTTTGTGAATTTAGCAGGTATAGTTAGTACATTTGCAGATGACACTAAAATTTGTGGTGCAGTGGACATCGAAGAAGGTTACCTCAGAGCACAATGGATCCTTAATCAGATGGGCCAACGGGCTGAGGAGTGGCAGATGGAGTTTAATTGAGATAAATGTGAAAAGTGTTGGTAAGGCAGGATTATACAGTTAATGGTAGGGCCCTGGGGAGTGTTGCCAAACACAGAGAACTAGGGATGCAAGTGCATAGTTCCTTGAAAGTGGAGTCACAGGTAGACAGGGTGGTGAAGAAGGCATTTGGCATGCTTGTCTTCGGTGGTCAGTTCACTGAGTGCAGGAGTTGGAACTGTTATGGCTGTACAGGACATTGGGGAGGCCACTTTTAGAATATAGCATTCAATTCTGGTTGCCCTGCTCTAGGAAAGGTTTGTGAAACTTGAGTGGGTTGAGAAAAGATTTACAAGGATATTGCCAGGATTGGAGGGTTTGAGCTATCGGGAGAGGCTGCATAGGCTGGGGCTTTTTTCACTGGAGTGTCAGAGGCTCGGGGGTGACCTTATAAAGGTTCATAAAATCTTGAGGGGCATGGATAGGGTGAATAGGCAAGGTCTTTTTACAAGGCTAGTGGAGTCTAAAACTAGAGGGCATAAGTTTGAAGTGAGAGGGAAAAGATTTAAAAAGGACCTGAGGGGCAACTTTTTCATGCAGAGGGTATATATGGAATGAACTGCCAGACATGGTGGAGGAGGCTGGTACAATTACAACATTTAAAAGGCATCTGGATTAGTACATGAAGATGAAGAATTTAGAGGGATATGGGCCAAATGGTGGCAAATGGCATTAGATCAGTTTAGGATATCTGGTTGCCACAGATAAGTTGGACCAAAGAGTCTGTTTCCATGCTGTATAACTCTATAACCCTATGACTCTATAACTATCCTTCAGGCAAGATTATAACATTGCACAGTGCTAAGCATGGGTACTGTCCCTACTTTCATTCTTGTGCTACATGGAAAACTAATGTCGGTTGCACAGATGATGAAGTGAAGTAAACATATATTTGTAAATATAATAGTGCATTTACAATAAAGTACCAAGTATGTGCACTCAGAAGGTTTTCTCTCTGCTTCCCATTCCATTACATCCAGGTGGAGTCCTGGGGTTCACTGTTAGGATGGAGGGAGCCTGCCCTTTAATGAAACCTGTTTCTCTTGGAGTTCTGAGCGGATGACTCTGGGAACATTTCTGGCTGGAGGGTCCAGATATACTAAGAATACCCTGGCCAGATGCCTCACGGGCTTGAACTTCCCAGCATTGAAGGTGGTAACAGGAGTAGAGTTGCTGGGATCAAGTACCTCTGAAGTGTCCTGACAAGTGACTTCTGGGGCCTGTATGTGGTTTCTCCTCTGGCTGGGTGCCTATCAGTACCACCCTGTCTACTTTCTGAGGAAGGGTGACCTGTAGTGAGGTCAAGGCTCCTCATCCCTCTGTCATCTTGCAATTGATGCTGACCAACGCTGGCTACAATGATAGAGTGCTAGTCTGTAGGCCTCTGTAGCAGCCAATCAGCATTCTGTTGGACCAGTCTCTCAATGATGGCCACCAACCTGTCCATGGAGAAAGCCAGATGCATGTATGTCAGAACCACCATGGTACAGATAACATTAGCTGACTCCTTCAACCTTTGATCCAATTTACTGACAACCTTTCACAATGTTTCCTGCTGTTCCTATGCCTCTCTGTGCATTTTGTTGAAGTTATTAACAGTTGACACTGTGGGGTCCACTCCAATCTGAGTCTCAGTATTGTGCCTGGTCTCCATCAGTCCTCTGAGAGCCATTGTTTTACCCTTGGCCAGCTGTGGAGGTGTGGTAGTGATACACTTATTGATTCTTATCCTGCTAAAGTACCAACTAAAGTGAAGGTATCTGAGCTGGTGGAGGGTGCAGGAGGCAGCTTTGCCATTCCATCCTCAAAGGAATGTGTCTATGAGGGACCGTAATGCTATAAAACAGATGAGTAATCATAGGCTATTCAGGGCTAATCTAGATTTCAATGAGATTATGGGTGATGTAATAATCCTTAACTCCACTTTCCTGCCTTTTCCCCTTAACCCTGCATTTCCTTACTGATTAAAAATGTATCTGTCTTAGCCTTGAATATAATTAATGACCCTATCTTAACAGTCCTGTTAACAGAATTCCACAGATTCACTACCCTCTGAGAAAAGGAATTCTCCCTCATGCCTAATTTAGTTTGCAACACATTATTCTGAGATTATGCCCTCTAGTCCTAGACTGTCCCACAAGGGGAAAGAATCATTCAGCATCTTCCCTGTCAAGTCCCTGAAGAATCTTGCATGTTTCAACAAAAAAAAGTCACCTCTCATTCTTCTATATTCCAATGTTCAAATCTACTCAGCTTCTCCTCATAACCTGGTATCAGCTTAATGAATCTTCACTGGACTGCTTCCAGGGCCAGTTTATATTTTCTTAGATAAGGGGCTCAAATCAGCTCACAGTATTCCAACTATGTTCTGACTAATGCCTTGTATGGTTTTAGGAAAAGCTTACCTGTTTTTATATACCATTTCCTTTGAAGTAAAGACCAGTGTTCCATTTGCCTTCCCTACCATCTACTGAATTTGGATGCTACCTTTTCGTGATTCATGAATGAGGACTTCCAAATCCACCTGTGTTATAGTTTTCTGCAGTCTTTCTCCATGTAAATATCAGCTTCCCATTCTTCTTGTCAAAGTGCATAAATTACATTTTCTCATATTGTATTATATCTGCCAAGTTATTGACCATTCCCTTAACCTGTCCATGCCCATCTACAGACTTTTAATGACAGCCTAACTTTTTGCCTTCCCATTTATTTTTGTGTCATCCACAAAGTTGGCAATAGTACATCCACTTTCTTCACCTAAGGCCTAAATATATATTGTAAATAATTGTGGGGCTGTCTCTGAATGATGGAGACTGTGCAGATTCCATTGGTACTTGCAGGAGACAAAGAGATAACTGGTGCAATGTACCACTGTATCAGAGATACATTTCTGATGAAGGGTCTAGGCCCGAAACATCAAGCTTTCCTGCTCCTAAGATGCTGCTTGGTCTGCTGTGTTCATCCAGCCCCACACCTTGTTATATCAATGTACCACTGTGTAAGTGTGCGTACTTAATAAGATGAGCAATGTAAAATTGTGTGAGAAAATTTGCTTCAGCTCATGGAATGAAACATTCCCTGAAGCTTAATGCAGTTGGCACCAAGGCACATTTTGGGAACATTCAGCATAGAATCTCAACATTTTGGTGTAAACTGGGACTTACACATATAATTTTTATCGCTCATTACTGTGAGCTTGGATTTCTGGCTTTGCGCTAGTAGAAGGTGAGTATTCTTTGTGTGTCTGCAGTTAATAATTGACTTGTAAAACCATGGTAATTTCTTCAAAAAAATAGGTTTTTAAGCCTGGCTATAAATTGAATGGGGTAGTGAATTAACAAACTTTTGTTTACTTCTTTTTGTAATAATGGGGCCTCAATTGTTTCAATTGTTAGAGAGAATTTTTTAAAATTAAGGGAAATGTACATAGCTGAGGGAGGGAGACTATTAGTTTCACTTTTAACTTTGAGTAGTGTGAGTCCTGTGAAGACCTTGGAACTGGATGGCTGTGTAGAACAGTGCTGCTGGATAAGAAATTATAGATTCAGTGAATTAGATTGCCTTGAAGTGAAGAGTTGGTGTTAGTCCCAGGCCAAAAAGCATTGGGATAATAAATCTGAAAATGTACTTTAATCTGAGTGCAGTAACGATCAGCTGTGTGGTTGCTCAAGGGAGAAGCTGTCTGTAGGTCAAATCTGAATGTTGAAGTCACAAGTGACTTAAGTCTATCAAGGTGTTAAGTCTGGGGACTCTGGTCTGAGTATTACTCAAGTGGTATTATGAGTACTGTAGAAAAGTAGTTTCTCGTTTCATTTTATAAGAGTTATTTGGGATTAATAAGACTATATCTTAACTGTGTTTAAAATCTTTTAAATTGTACTGTAAGTTTGGACTATTCTAGTTTATCTTAATTCCATTTGTAATAAGCTCCCATTTTGTTGTTAAAGCAAAATCTGCAACTTTGCATGCTTATGTTTCAGTGAGCGAACACTTTGTTAAAATTGAAGCAAATCAAAATACAATCTATCAATGCAAACAGAAATTAGTTGGGTTCCTGACTTGGAACTGACTTGTCAAGGAATAATATCAGCTGGGATCAAAACAAGATGGAGAGAAAATTTTCTGATTTTTCGCTTATGGTTTAAGTGGCATGTTCAAAAACATGGTAGCACATTTTCATCTCATTAACAGTCCAATCTGTCTCATTTCTTCACAGCTTCAAATCCTCTTCTTTCTTAAGGAACTAAGCAACACCAATTCCTGACATGAAACCTGGCACCATCAGTTTGCTGCTTGGCTTCTCCAGTCTTTAATTGAACTCTGTTTTCACCTAACCATCCCAGCACCAAACTCATTCTTACTTAAACCACCAACTCACGTCATCATAACTGCTCTCAGAACAACTCATGCACCACTTCAGCCCTTCAGGACTTCATTGTGGAGCTCAGGGACACCAATGATTTGCATATATCTGCTAGGTTGCTTTGCCCCAAAAGGACACACACGTGCATCTCATGTATTTACATACAATACATATTACTCCATGAGACCATAAGATATTGGAGCAGAATTAGGCCAATCGGCCATCGAGTCTGCTCCATCATTTGATTATGTCTGTTATATTTTTCAATCCCATTCTACTGCCTTTTACCCTTAACCCTTGATTCTATTACTAATCAAGAACCTGTCTATCTCTGTCATAAATACATTCAAAGACTAGGCTTCTGCAGCCTTCTGTAGCAATGAAAGTCCCTCAGAATTACCCTCTTGTGGCTGAAGAAATTCCCCCTCATCTCAGTTCTAAAGGTCGTCCCTTCAAGCTGAGGCTGTGCCCTTTGGTCCTAGATTCTTCTGCTGGTGGAAACATCTTCTCCATGCCCATTCTATCGAGGCCTCTCAGCATTTTGTAAGTTTCAATGTGATTCCCCTCTTATTCTTCTTAACTCCATAGAGTGCAGGCCTAAAGTTCCCAATTCCTCCTCATATGTCAAGTTTGTGATCCCCGGGATCATTCAAATCTCCTCTGGACCCCTCCAATGCCAGAACATCCTTCCTTAGATACAGAACCCAAAACTGCTCATGATATTCCAAATGCACGTCTGACCAGAGCCTTATATTGGCTCAACAGTACATCCCTCCTCTTGTATTCAAAAGAAAGCTAACATTGCATTTGCCTTCCTAACTGCTAATTGTACCTTCATGTTAACATTAAGAGAATCCTGAGCTAGGACTCCTAAGTTCTTTTGTGCGTCAGCTTTCCAAAGCCTTACCCCATTAAGAGAAAAGTCCATGTCTCTATTCTTCCAGTAGCAGAGCTGACGTGAGGTGGCCCTGTGATTGTGAGATAGCATAAAGAAGATAGTGGCACTGACCCTTGAAGTGTGCAAAAAAAAGTCATTGACGGTTTTCCTGCAAAGCCTGCCATTGTGTTTCTTGCTGGACACTGCACTGACCCAGTCACTATCTTAGCCCCAACTGCTTGTGTTTGATGGATTGACCTCCTTTGCAGGTTAGCAGGATAGAGCACTGCCCTCCTCTCCACCAGCCCGTCCACCAGCATTTTCAGGTCCTGGGGAACAAACTGAGGAGCTGACTTGTCTTTCTCAGAAACTTCTTTGGGGTAATGGAGCTGCATCACGGTGCATCGTGTGTACCTTACTCAAGGTCTGATGTCTTGTGGACCTTGGGTTTTATTATGGTGCCAACTGTGTGAATGTCCCAAAGTTCTGGCAGCAGCAAACACTTCTGCCACTCCAGCCACTCAGTTCCACGAGACAGGCACTGAGGAGGCTGGTTGCATAATTAAAGAGCTGAAGAGTAGAATGTTGAGTGAGAAGATTTCACATGGGCCATGGTGACAGGGTGCCATGGATCTCACTAAGAATGACACTTTCCCAAAACATGGGAAAATCCAGCCTTTTGCCAAAAATGAGAAAATTCATCCCAATATTTTGAATGGTGTACAAGCATGGAAGGTGAAGTTGGTCAAACACTTTTGAGGAAAAAGTGTTCATAGCAAATTGGGAATCAGTTTTGTATCTCCACCAAACCGAAATATTAAACAGAAATAAAAACGTGCTACTGATTTGCTATCATGTACTTAAAATTATCACCTACTTGTGACTGATTGACCTCTTCAATCCGCACAATTATTTGTAAACTGCCAATCACGCTGACTTTTCCTGAAACAGTGAAAGATTTGATGTATGTTTTGTTAAACAACTTCATAAACTGAGATTATTAGATCCTGTTATAATCTAAAAAAAGAATGATCTTCACATTCCACCAAAGAATATTCACGCTGGTCTTAACCCCTCTTGTCAGTGTAACATGGTGTTATCATTCCATCTTTTAAAATTACTCCTTTCCCTTTCAACCATCTCACAGCAGTTTTGGCAACCAGCCCTCAAACCCTATATTCCAAATGGTCTATAGTACCTGCCATGTTAAGGTTCAGTAAAACTACCTTCATACAAATACACATCATGTTACTGAAAACAACACGATTTGTCAGAAGTATTTGCCTTGCTTTCATCAGGGAAATTTACAAGAAATAACAATATAAGGGAATATATAATAATAAACAATACAACCTCATTATATCTTACGGGAAGAGGGTGCTGATTGGTTGACAAGTCATCTTCAGCAGTCACTCGCTAATGAGTATGATTGTCCATCTAAAAAATTCTGTGACACTGGTCATGGGCTCTGTGGGTCCTTGCATACCCGATGACCCTGATCTAAGAGCTGTGTCTCTAACCACACATTTGGTAGATATTTTTAGGAAGTAGAATTTGTCTTTGACCTCAATATCACTGACAATTCTTTCTTTGATTCCTTTCTCATGTCTCCTCTTGCCAATGCGTGTTCTCAAAAGATTATGCTCCTTCATACATGATGTTCCTCCAAGTTGGTTTCTTCTGTATGAGGGTCTCCCAAGCGTTGACATCTATGTTACATTTCTTGAGGGAAGCCTTCAGGGAATCTTTGAAACACTTTCTTTGTCCTCCTCTTGTTCAAGGCACCTTACTTTAGCTGGGTGTAAAAGATTTGCTTTTGCAGTAGGAACTCAGGCATTCTAAGTATGTGGCCGGCCCAGTAGAGTTGGTTTCAGATGATCATGGCCTCAACGCTGGTGCCATTAGCTGCGTCAAGGATGCTGATGTTTGTACAACTGTTCTGCCAATTGATACTGAGAATCTGTCACAAACAACATTGACGGTACTTCTCAAGCACCTTGAGGTGGCATTTATATGTAGTCCAAGTTTTGGAGCCATACAGAAGAGTCAGAAGGATGATTATCTGGTACACAAGGATCTTCGTATCAGCATGGATATCACTTTGAAGACTCTTATGCTTAACCATCGAAAGGAGGCATTTGCAGATTGAAAGCGGTGTTCAATCTCTGCATTGATGTCAGCCTTAGATGAGAGGTTGAACTCCTCCCCCCACTCCCCTGCTCCAGACACTTGATCTACATTTGGGAGGTTGACATCATTGATCTTAATAGAAGAATGGACCGAAGTTGACCTGACAAGGTTGGTAAAGAAAGTTGACAAGTAGATTCTGACTCTCCATGGCAAATGGACCAGTAAGCTGATGACTGACAATTAACTTCTAAGCTTTTGTAAAATTTAAAGCAGATAGGCATCTCTGATTGGTCATGTTAATTCTCTGAGAAATGAATGAGAAAATGGATGTCAAAGCAATGTTCTGACCAATCAAATTTAACCTGATTTATGCTCAAGCACAGTTTGTCAGTTCACTGTCAGCTGTCATCTAACTGATGCGTTTAAAGCACATTGAAGTAACACAGGCTTCTGATACTACACAGCGCAAAACAATGTTCTAATTTGTAAATCAGGGCTTCTAAAAGTGGGGGTCAGAATTCTAATTGGAGTCACAAGCTGAAATTTTGAGTTTGCAAGCTGTGAGTCAGAAATAACTGCTGTGGAACTCCTCTAGTCCATGGCTGCTCATTCTCACAGTTTGCACCCATGAATTTCAAGCCTCAAAAATGTGGTCACAGTGGGGAAATGTTTGGGGAGCAAACATTTACTAGTGTGACTTACTGAAATTAAATGAGTTAGTTGCTGTCACTGTTACTTTGCAGGAGAGTGTTGTACAGAGACCAAAGTATGACACGGGGAGGCACATCAGAAAACTACTGGAAACAAGCTTCATTTGAAATAGCTGACCAAGTTGACTCCAAAGGAGTAAAAATGAGAAAAAAAAAACACATTGTTTGAGTTTTATGCACTGTGATTAAGAAATGGATGACTAATTTTTTGTTATTTTAACATCAGCTGCTTAGTATTGTCAGTTAAGAGCTTGTTCATTAGTTTGATTGCTGTATGCTCTGAGTGTTCATTATTTCCAAATTGGGTTCATATGAATAAAAATGTAAACAAACATGTTAGAGGACATTACAGGTGCAATATGGCCCATCTTTGTGCACTGCAGGAAACAAAACCACAGGAGAGGTAAGTCTGTGGAACAGTGAAAAACACATGGTGCATAGTAAGAAGGAAATAAACAACTTGTACAGAATGTCAATGTCTCTTAAAGTTGAAGCTATTTGCAGGGATGAGTCTACTAACATTTGTCACCTTATGAAGGGCCAGTTTTGGAACATATTTCATTTGGCAATGCCCTTCTGCCAACATTCATAGTAACGCAAAGGTTCGACTTCTCCGCCCCTGATGGCTTGCAGACCTCAACTAGGGATCGCACAGGCTGTGTGTATTTGTATTTCCGTAGCTACAGTGGCCCTAAACCCCACCTTTTCCTCCATTACATTGATGACTGTATCAGCGCCGCCTCATGCTCCCACGAGGAGCTCAAACAGTTCATCCACTTCACCAACACCTTCCACCGCAACCTTAAGTTCACCTGGACCATCTCTAATACTGCTGTCTCCTTCCTGGACCTCTCTGTTTTCATCTCTGGCAACCACCTAGAAACCGATATCCATTTCAAGCTCACCGACTCCCACAACTACCTAGAATACACCTCCTCCCACCCACCTTCCTGCAAAAATGCCATCCCCTATTCCCAATTCCTTCAGCTCCACCGCATCTGCTCCCAGGACGAGGCATTCCACTCCTGCACATCTCAGATGTCCTCATTTTTCAAGGACCGCAACTTCACCCCCTCAGTGGTCGAGAACGCCCTTGACCGTGTCTCCCACATTTCCCGCAACTCATCCCTCACAACCCCTCCCCGCAATAATAACCAAAACAGAATCCCCCTCGTCCTCACATACCACCCCACCAACCTCCGCATCCAACACATCATCCTCCGACACTTCCTCCACCTGCAATCCGACCCCACCAACAAAGACATTTTTCCCTCCCCACCCTTATCTGCTTTCCGGAGGGACCACTCTCTCCGTGACTCCCTTGTACACTCCACACTCTCCTCAAGCCCCACCACACCTGGCACTTTTCCCTGCAATCGCAGAAAGTGCTACACCTGCTCCTACACATCCCCCCTCACCCCCATCCCAGGCCCCAAGAAGACTTTCCACATCAAGCAGATGTTCACCTGCACATCTGCTAATGTGGTATACTGTATCTGCTGTTCCCATTGTGGCCTCCTCTACATTGGGGAAACCAAGCGGAGGCTGGGGACCACTTTGCAGAACACCTACGCTCGGTTCGCACTAAACAACTGCAACTCCCAGTCACGAACCATTTCAACTCCCCCTCCCATTCCTTAGACGACATGTCCATCCTGGGCCTCCTGCAGTGCCACAACGATGCCACCCGAAGGTTGCAGGGACAGCAACTCATATTCCGCTTGGGAGCCCTGCAGCCCAATGGTATCAATGTGGACTTCACAAGCTTCAAAATCTCCCCTCCCCCAACCGCATCCTTAAACCAGCCCAGCTCGTCCCCGCCTCCCTAACCTGTCCTTCCTCCCACCTATCCCCTCCTCCCACCTCAAGCCCCACCCCCATCTCCTACCTACTAACCTCATCCTGCCCCCTTGAACTGTCCGTCCTCCCTGGACTGACCTATCTCCTCCCTAGCTCCCCACCTACACTCATCTTTACTGGCTCCATCCCTGCCTCTTTGACCGGTCTGTGTCCTCTCCACCTATCTTCTCCTCTATCCATCTTCTATCTGCCTCCCCCATCTCCCTATTTATTTCAGAACCCCCTTCCCCTGCCCCATTTCTGAAAAAGGGTCTAGGCCTGAAACGTCAGCCTTCCTGCTCCTCTGATGCTGCTTGGCCTGCTGTGTTCATCCAGCTGTACACCTTGTTATCTCAGATTCTCCAACATCTGCAGTTCCTACTATCTCTGTATTTGTATTTGTGTGTGTCTGTATGAATGTGTGCATGTGTATGTGTCTGTGTGTGTATATCTAAGCGTGTGTATGCATGAGTGTGTGTATTTGTGTGTGTGTGTGTCTGAATGAATGTGTCTTTGCATGCACAAGTAAGTGCGTGTACCTGTCTGTGTTTGGTTGAATGTGTGTGTGTATTTGTGTGTGTGAGTCTGTGTTTATATGTGTATTTGTGTGTGTCTGCATGAATGTGTATGATTGTGTGTGAGAGACTTTGTGTGTGTGTGTGTGCACGCGTGCACATGTGCGTGTAGGGTGAGGGAAGGCTAGGAATATGTCTGTGCTTTTCGTGTCCTTAGATTGTACACATCCTAATCTGTGACTGTACAGTGGACCCAGACAGTGTCTTCCATTAGAATGAGATGCTGTATGGTCTCCAAACAAAGCTAAAGCCCTTCACCATAAGCAATTGTGAAGCACCTGTATCAGTTCCACTGACTTTTTGAGATGTCCATTGTTCCTATGTTCAAGAGCTAAAGGTGTTTTCCAATAACATTTATATCCCCTCAAACTCTTCAATTTTCTCAGCCCAGCACTCTGATAGCTAGATGCAAACAACTGTGTAAAATGCAGTCAATGGGCTTGATCACTGCTGCCTCAATTTCAGCCTTGGGTGACTGTTTGTATGGAGTTTGCACATTCTCCCCATGTCTGCATCGGTTTTTTTCGGGTGCTCCAGTTTCCTCCCTCAGTCTAAAGATGATCTGGTTAGGTGGATTGCCTATGATAAATTGCCCATTATGTTCAGGGATGTGCAGGCTAGGTGGGTTAGCCACGGGTTAGGGTAGGGGTGCGATGCTTTTCAGAGAGTTGGTGTGGGCTCATTGGGCTGAATGGCCTGCTTCCACACTGTTGGGACTCTATGTTTCTATTCTATTCTATGTATCATTGTGCCCTGAAGACAACTTCTGCGGTGGCTGGTAACAAGCTGTAGCTTCAGTCTGCAAAGCTATCCTCGTATAGATTACTATGTCTCCTCAGCCTGCTTAAGATATTGTGTACTGACTCATGCAACAGGTCTGGACTTAATCACAAGAACGTTCCATGGAGCCACACAGAATATGTGTGCTATTCACACAGTCCAGAGGCTTAGGATTTGCTCAGCGACCAACTTCTTATGTAATGTAATGGTTGTAACTTTGTTTAGCATCTTTGAGATTTTTTGTTGGCTTCTCTTGCAATAGGCTTGTTCAATTGTTACTTCCCATACATTCGTCAGTTTGTGCCCAGAAATGTATGGATTCCTGCTTCTGCTGTTACCCTAGAAGAAAGCAGCGACTGCAATTGCCCATAGAGTGAGTGCATGGAGCAATTCGACTATGGATTTTTACCCAGGGAAGGAGGTAAATGGACAACTTATGCCCTATTGCAATTACCAATCTATAATGAAAACCAAAAGAACTGCAGATGCTGTAAATCAGGAACAAAAAATAAGTTGCTGGAAAAGCTGAGCAGGTCTGGCAGCATCTGTGGAGGAGAAAACAGAGTTAACGATTCGGGTCTGGTGACCCTTCCTCAGAACTGATGGTGGCTGGGAAAATGTCAGTTTATATGTAGAAAATAGGAAGGTGGGTGGGGTAGGGAGTAAA
>JAHRHZ010000009.1:45287988-45314247 GCA_024137785.1 Ginglymostoma cirratum
GTAGCAAGCCGGAGACAGAGATGTTGGCCAGAGAGCAGGGTGGTGCATTGAAGTGGCAAGCAACAGGTAGTTCAGGGTCTTTTTTGCGACTAGAATGTAGATGTTCTGCGAAGCAGTCGGCAAGTCTACGCTTCGTTTCCCCAATGTAGAGGAGACCACATTGTGAGCAGCGAATGCAGTAGACTAGATTCTTGGAAGTGCAGGTGAAGTGTTGCTTCACCTGGAAGGTATGTTTGGGCCCTTGGATAGTAGGGAGGGAGAAGGTAAATGGGCAGGTGTTGCACCTTCGCCGGTTACAGGGGAAGGTGCCGTAGGGCTGTGTGGAGGTGTTGGGGGTAAAGGAAGTGTGGACCAGGGTGTCCTGGAGGGAACGGTCGCTGCGGAAGGTGGACAAGGGAGGGGAGGGGAATATGTGTCTGGTGGTGGCATCTTGCTGGAGGTGGCGGAAATGGTGGCTGATGATCTTCTAGATGTGGATGCTGGTGGGATGGTAGGTGACGATAAGGGGAACCTGTCGCTGTTGCGGGAGGGAAGAGAAGGGGTGAGGGCAGAAGTGTGGGAGATGGGTCGGACCCGATTGAGGGCCCTGTCGACAACGGAGCTGGGGAATCCTTGGTTGAGGAAGAATATGGACATTTCAGAGGCTGCCTTGTCAAAGTTGGCCTCATCTGAACATGTGCGACGGAGATGGAGGAACTGAGAAAATGGGATGGAGTCTTTACAGGAGGCGGGGTGTGAGGATGTATAGTCTAGGTAGCTGTGGGAGTCGGTGGGTTTGTAATGGATATTAGTGGCCAGTCTATCCCCAGAAATGGAAACAGAAATGTCGAGGAAGGGAAGGGAGGAGTCAGAGATAGACCAGGTGAAAGTGAGGGCAGGATGGAAATTGAAGGTGAAATTGATGAAGTTTTCCAATTGTAGATGAGAGAGGGAAGCAGCATCGATGATATCATCGATGTATCGAGAAAAAGTTGTGGGTGGGGGCCGGAATAGGACTAGAACAAGGAATGTTCCACGTACCCCACGAAGAGACAGGTAATAACTGAGGCCCATGCGGGTACCCATGGCAACCCCTCTTACCTGAAGAAAATGAGAGGAGTTGAAAGAGAGGTTGTTGAGGGTGAGGACAAGCCCAGCCAAGTGGAGGAGGGTGGTGGTGGGTGGGTGGTGAAATTGAGGCGACTGATGTCACGTCGACAGTTCTCAATGAAAAGATCGAGTGCAGGCAAAAGGCCGGAAGGAGGGGTCCAGGTGGAGGGAGAGTGTTGGAGTTGTGCAAAGGGGTCTGTGGGACGGGGAGAGGACTCTTGTCCACAGAAATGAGCATGGAGGAGAAGACGGCGGAAGAACAGTTCGGCGTCATGTCGTGCCCGAAATTCATTAAGGTGGGGATGCAGAGGGATAAAGCTGAGGACTTTGCTGAGTACAGAGCGTTCAGCATCGGAGAGTGGAAAGTTAGGAGGGATGGTGAATACACGACAGGAGGTGGGGGTGTGGGGGGAGGGGATAGAGTCAGAGGGAAGGGGAGGAGAGGTAGGTTCCAGAGGGCCATGGGTATTTTTGAGTTGGTGCATCTTGTAGACCTTGATGCCTGAAAGGAAGAGAAGAAGTTTCTTGTTAGTACGACGAATGAGCCGGAGGATGAAGTGGAATTGCGGAGTGGTGCAGCCCTGAGCCAGTGTGTTGCGATGCTGTTGGAGAGAATGATTGAGAGTGCACATGTGACGCTGCATGGCACTGAGCATGGATCTCAGGATGCGGCGAGACCAGCTGTCCGTGGAACATTGAACATCATGGAGATATCTGTGATCCTGGGAGTATTCAAAACATGAGGGATGAAACTTCAGTTGGAATCCACGTAGGGTGTGTCTGAGCCAGAGGCAGTCACTGAGGAATGTGATATGTGGAAACGAGTTTTAGCAAATACCTGGTCAAACACCATAATAGACGTACATAATGTACCAGTGCCTTTATCACTGGCTACAACACAAACACATACCACGCTCGGCATAACAAGCCTGCAGGTATTTATGAAATACTGAAGCCTTAGCTGAGGAACAGCCTTAGGAAAGGTTGCCTGGCTCAGGAGCTTCACAATGCTGGACTCGCAACGTAATTCTGGAATCCTCCTTCTTCCTCATGACTCTGTTCTCCATTCTGAATCTGGTATATTAAGCTTGATTTGCCCAAAATGAACCACTTATTCTATTTTATGAGTAATTACTCATAAAATAGAATAAGTGGTTCATTTTGGGCAAATCAAATACAGATATCTGATAAAGATAAATTGGGACTCTGCTTTCAAAAACTAGGGGACAACAACTGTGAATCATCTTCCCCCATTCTGAATCTGGAATAGTTCACTTGCAGATTCTGCCCAGAATTGTCAAAACTGCATTTGTGTCTGGCTGTGTAACAGTATCTACTTTTTCATCATAAGGCATTAGGTGGAAAGTCTACATTGGTTTATTTCAGTGCACTGGGGGGAGAATTATTTTGCATAAAAATATTGCAATGTGATATTACAGTTAGATGGTGATACTGATGGTCTTGTATTCTACAATGCAGCAACCTTGTCAATTGTGAGACAGTAAGAACTGCCAGTGCTGGAGTCAGAGACAACAGCGTGGAGCTGGAGGAGCACAGCACACCAGGCAGCATCAGAGGAGCAGGAAAGTTGATGTTTCGGGTCAGGACCCTTCTTCAGAAATGGGCTATGGCGGGGTGCAGTTGAGGGAGCTCTGAAATAAATAGAGAGGAGGGCTGGGGAAGGTAGGTGGGATGGTGATAGATGAGTGCAGGTAGGCAGTGGTGGGGATTGGTCAGTGAAGTGGGAGGAGTGGATAGGTGGGAGAGAAGATGGACAGGTTGTGTAAGGTTGTGTCAGGTCAAAAAGGCAGGGATGAGAGGGAGGGTTGGTCATAGGATAAGGCCGGTGGTGGAGAGATTTTAAAACTGTTAAAGTCCACATTGAGATCATTGGGTTGTAGGCTCCCAAGGCGGAATACGAGGTGCTGCTCCTCCACTGGAGGAGGCCCAGGAAAGACATGTCACCCAGGGCATGGGAGGGGGAGTTGAAATGGTTCACGACTGGAAGGTGTTGTCGTTTGTCGTGAACAGAGTGCAGGTGCTGTACAAAGCAGTTTCCGAGCCTCCGCTTGGTCTCACTGATGTAGAGGAGGCCACATAGGGAGCAGCAGATGCAATAGACCACATTGGCGGATGTGCAGGTGAACCTCTGTCTGAAGTGAAAGATTTGTTTGGTTCCTTGGATGGAGGTGAGGGGTGAGGTACAGGGGCAGGTTTAGCACTTCCTGTGGTTGCAGGGAAAGGTGCCGGGGGTGGTGGGGCATGGACGAGGGAGCCACGGAGAGAGCAGTCCCTAAGAAAGGCAGATAGGGGTGGGAAGGGAAACATATCTTTGGTTGTGAGGTCAGATTGCAGGGGTGGAAGTAGTGGAGAATAGTACATTGAATACGGAGGTTAGTGGGGTGGTATGTGAGCACAAGGGGGATTCTGTCTTTGTTTTTGTTGCGGGGAGTGGATGTGAGGGCAGAGGTGCGGGAAACACACGAGATGCGTTCGAGAACATTTTTGACCACTGAGGGGGGAGCTTGCAGTCCTTGAAATAGGAGGACATAGAACCATAGAACCCCGACAGTGTGGAAACAGGCCCTTTGGCCCAACAAGTCCACACCGACCCACCAAGCATCCCACCCAGACCCATTCCCCCATAACCCACCTAATCTAGACATCCCTCAACACTATGGGCAATTTTTCATGGCCATTCCACCTAGCCTACACACCTAGCCTACCTAGCAGTATTAAAATGGCTACATGGACATTTGAGATGTTCGGGAGTGGAACACCCCACCTTGGGAGCAGACGCAGTGGAGGAATTAGGATTAGGGGATCGCATTCTTGTAAGAAGGTGGGTGAGAGGAGGTGTAGTGTAGGTATGTTGGGGGTCGGTGGGCTTGAAATAGATATCGGTTTCAAGGCGGTCACTGGACATGGAGACAGAGGGGTCCAGGAAGATCATCATAGAATCTCTAAACTCAAGGACTGCATATTTCAACAAGTCACAGTTCAACAATTTTAGGAACAAAAACAGAAGTTGCCTGAAAAGGTCTGACAGCATCTATGAAGAAAAAATCAGAGTTAACATTTCTGGTCTGGTGACCCTTCCTCAGAACTGGTGGTAGCTGGGAAAACGTCAGTTTATGTGCAGAAAATAGGGAGGTGGGTGGGGTAGGGAGTAAACAATAGGATAGAGCCCCAAGAGAGAGAAAGACATTTGGACAGACAAAGGAGTTGCTAACGATCAGGCTGGGAGGGTGAGTAGTTGTTAATGACGACAGTTAGTGACTGACAATAGGCAGTGTGTCATGGCAGGCAATGTGATAACAAGGCCTGGCATGTGAGGTAAGGGGCTAGGACACGGGAGAGTTTAGACCCTAAAATTATTGAACTCAATTTTGAGTCCGGAGGGCTGCAGGGTCCCCAAGCGGACAATGAGGTGTTGTTCTTCCAGCTTGCATTGAGCTTCGTTGGAACACTACAGCAAGCCAGAGACAGAGATGTTGGCCAGGAAGCAGGGCGGTGTGTTAAACTGACAGGCAACAGGTAGTTCAGGGTCTTTTTTTTTGAGCAGGTTGTAGATGTTCTGCGAAGCGGTCACCCAGTCTACACTTCTTTTCCCCAATGTAAAGGAAACCACATTGTGAGAAGCAAATGCAGTAGACTAGATTCTGGGAGGTGCAGGTAAAGTTTTGTTTCACCTGGGAGGTACGTTTGGGCCCTTGGATACTGGGAAGGGAGGAGATAAATGGGCAAATATGTTGCACCTTTGCAGGAGAAGGTGCTGTAGGACTGTGGTGGGGGGGGGGGGGTTGGGGGGGGAAGGAAGTGTGAACCAGAGTGTCTCAGAGGGAACGGTCCATGCGGAACATGAACAAATGAGGGGAGGGAAAATGTGTCTAGCAGTGGCATCTCGCTGGAGGTTGCGGAAATAGCGCCTGATGATCTTCTGGATGTAGATGCTGGTGGGATGGTAGGTGAGGATAAGGGGAACCCTATCGCTGTTGCGGGAGGGAAGAAAAGGGGTCAGGGTGGAAGTGCAGGAGATGGATCAGACCCGGTTGACGGCCCCGTTGACAATGGTGCTGGGGAATCCTCAGTGGAGGAAGAAGGTGAATATTTTGGAGGCTCCCTTGTCGAAGTTGGCCTCATCTGAATTTATATGATGGAAACGGAGGAACTGAGAGAAAGGGATGGAGTCTTTACAGGAAGCAGGGTGCGAGGATGTATAATCTAGGTAGCTGTGGGAGTCAGTGGTTTTATAGTGGATACTAGTGGCCAGTTTATCCCCAGAAATGGAAACAGAGATGTTGAGGAAGGGGGAAGGGAGGATTTGGAGATAGACCAGGTGAAAATGAGGGCAGGGTGGAAATTGGAAGTGAAATCGATAAACATTTTTCATTCCGGACAAGAGAGGGAAGCAGCACCGATGATACCATTGATGTATCAGAGAAAGTCTCGTGAGTGGTGAGGAGGGCAGAGAAATTGAGGCGACTAATATCACGTCGACAATTTTAGATCAGTTTCAGTTATATCCTTTCTTCATAGAATTCTTACAGTGTGGACATTAGCCATTCAGCCCATCAAGACCACACCGACCCTCAAGACAGGATTGTACTCAGACTCGCCCCCCCTACCCTATCCCCGTGATCCTGCATTTCCCAAGGCTAATCCACTTAGCCTGCACATTCCTGGATACTAAGGGCAATTTAGCACAGCCAAGCCATCTAACCTGCACATCATCAGACTGTGGGAGGAAACTGCAGCACTCAGTGGAAACCCACACAGACTTGAGGAGAAGGGCAGCTGCATGGAGTTTGCATAAAGGTTGGAATTGAACCTGGGTCTCTGCTGCTGTGAGGCAGCAGTGCTAAACAATGAAGCGCTGTGCCACCCCGCTTATCATAAACAACAAACCAATATATATCTGGAGGTAACATCACTTCCACCTGACTAAACAAACCAGTTTCATTCATGTAAATATTCACAATAATTGTAAATTGAAAAGAAGTATTTTTATCGCTTCAGAAACAAACAAAGAGCCGTTATAAATAATGCCACATAGTGAAAACCATACAGACAAGGTGATGATGAAAGTACTCACTGCCTACGCTTTTCACTAGGAAGAGAGTTTATGATATGTTTCTGTTTGCAACTCTGAGATTTAATACTATTTTTTAATTACACAGAAATAGTTGATTTAAACTAGTAAACACAGTCATTATGTTGGAATAAAAAAAACTGCCTTTCATCTGTGATGTGGAACAGTTACATTCCTGACTAAAACAAGAACGTAGTTTTAAGAGGGATTGTCACGCAGAATTTCTGCTTTGTGAGCAAAATAAATCAACTCATTGTAAACAAGCCTTTCACTCTGCAGCATTAACACTGCAAGCCATCTGTGGTCATTTCAAAAACATTGCTTTTGCAGGCTTTACAATGTCCTGTTTACCTCTGCAAGACGAGCATACTTCCTGATCTCATCGGGAAATATTATTGAGCACCTGACACCTATTAGCGCTTTTAGAAACCTTAGCTGCTCACCCAGTTATTGGAATTGTTCCTCACTCCCAGTGGATACCAGTGTCCATTTAAAGTAACAGGATCCTGAAGTGAGAGTGTATATCCACTATTCAGAAATAAAAGCAGCAGTGTCCACTTTGGCATTTTAATCCTTAATTTCTCTCCTGAGTTTACTTATCTCTGTGTAGCTTTCTGAGGATAGATAGAGGGAGGGTTCTGGGGAACTTGTTTGTGGCCAGCACCACCAGCATTGTCCTGTCTTCTTTGAACAAGTGAATTTCATCTGTACCACCGTCCTCCTTCACTGCTTGCACCATAATCTTTTGACAGGAAGTTGAAGATTCATCGTATCTGAAATTCTTGAGAATGTCACAATTCATTGTCTTAATATAAATTCTTGCCAAAATTATGTCAATCTGTAAATTCCATCTACTGTCGGCTGTGAGGCACCTCAGCCTCTCTGACTGAAAGCATATGTCTTCTCCACATATAAGTGCTTGATAATGTGGTCATTCTCATTTTAATTGAGTGCAAGTAAAATATCAGTCAGCTATTTTTAATTAAATTATTCAGAAATGTTATGACACACCTTGGAGTAGCAAGGACTTGAGCACAGGCGTTCTGACTCAAGGAGCAGGGACACTTCCATTGTGCCACTAGAATACAGTTACAAAGAAACAGCTGTTCATAGAATCCCTACAGTGCAAGAAGCCATTCAACCCATCATGTCTGCATCAACCCTCCAAAGATTGTTCCATGCAGATCCCCACATGGGGTTTGACACTGTGGGACAATCTCTTTTCGCACAGCTAATCCACCCTAAACTGCACATTGTTGGACTGTGCAAGGGAACTGGAGCATCCAGAGGAAACCCACACAAACGCGGGGAGATTATACAAACTCCATACAGTCACACAAGGCTGAAATCAAACCCAGGTCCCTGGTGCTGTGAGGCAGCATCGCTTATGCCACTGTATTGCTATCGTGGCTCTGGAAGGGAGGGAAAGGTTGAGAGCAGAAGAATGGACAAAATGGCTTATTTTATCATTCATAGTGATTGTGGGAGAGCCTCAGTTGAAGAGAATGGAAGATATATTAGAAGTATTAGTATATAAGTTTGCATTGTCCGAACAGAAGCAATGAGGACAGAGAATAAAGTCCTTAGGAAATCAGGTGTGAACAAGAGCATAAGTAAGGTGGAGTTGAGGTTATTGCAGTGGTCAGTGGGTTTATAATGAACACTGGTCAATACCTTATCCCTATGAATGGAGAGAAAGAGAATTAAAAGAAGAGAAGTGAAGAGTTGGAAGTAGACTATATGAACCTGAGAGAAGGGCGATGGAAAGTGAATGAAAGTCTCCAATTCAGGAGGAGAGCAGAAAGCGTTATTACGGTCACCAGACTTCCTGAAAATGTGTAAGAGAGGGAACTTAAGTTGGACTTCAATAAAATAAAGGAACCGTGGTGCTGGAAATCTAAAGCAAAAACAGAAATTGCTGGAGAAACTCAGCAGGTCTGGCAGCATCTGTGGAGAGAAAGCAGAGTCCATGTTTCAGGTCCAGTGCCCTTCATTAGCGGGGTACTGTTGAAGGTCACTGGACCTGGAATGTTGACACAGCTTTCTGTCCATAGAAGCTGCTAGATCTGCTGAGGTTCACCAGTTTTTGCTTTTGTTTTAGACTTCAATAGGAAGTATTCCACAGATTACCCACCAAAAGTCAGGCAAAGCTAGGGCCCATGAGGCTATCCATAGCATTACCATTTATTTGGAGGAAGTGAAGTGGAATTGAAGGAAAAGTGTCAACACTGTCCCAAAGAATTTTGTTCCGACTAAAGTTGTCATTCATAAGTTACCAATTCATAAACAACAGTCATTATTCCATGTGCTTTTTGTTAATCTGCTAATTTAACTAACTTAATATGCAGTGCCTACCTTATCTGAGTGCCTATCTTAAATGTCCCAACTTGATCTGTCCTAATTTCATAGGCTCCCATGTGAAATGTGTGATATAGTACAAATCGTTTCTTCAGAATAGACAATAATTGAAAGTGATATTCATATTGTAAAATTGATCACAGTGAAATCTGAAGCAAAAAACTACAACTAGTTGAGGGCTAAGTGTTATCCAGGGTACACTTGGAATTGTTTGCTATATTTTGCATTGTACTGTGGTGTCTTTTACATGAGTCTACCTGAGCAGATGGGGCCTGGGTTTAACATTGCATCTGAAATACTGCAGTTCTGGCAATGCAGTGTTCGCTGGGGTTTGTGCACTTGACCTTCTGCCTCCAAACTGAGAGCCTTACTAACTGAGCTAGGTTGATGCTGACTTTGATACAGAACCTCATTGCAGCCAATATTATTTATTGCAGTTGATTCAAGTAAAACAGCTGGGTAAATAACAAAAAGAATAAAATAAAATTAGTACTTAGGAAAATTCAGTGGCTCATGATTATTCAACCAGTTTTACATATTTACTAGAGAAATTGATATCTCATTATTACACTAAACATAGACCTAGGAACAAGAGTGGTCCGTTTGACCCTTTGAGTCTATTCTGAAATCATGAATGAGACTCCCACTGGTTGGTTTAAGAGCTGTATTGCTTTCAGGACCTGATTTCTAATGAGCCAAGGACCAGGCTATAATTTGTATGACCGACTGTGTTGTGCAGACCAGCAAGAAGCATAATCGAAGGAAGGTGTGCATATCTGTAACTGTAAGTTACAGTCTAAGCTGCTAAAACGAATCTATTCAAACATTTTTAATAAGCTGAATCCCTGATATTCAGTCTGTATTAATTGCCGACAACACAAGAAAATGTAATCCCCACCAGTGCTATTTAAACAAATCAGCAACTACTTTCTGTTGGGTACTAATTGATGTCTGTTGCTTTGTGTTGCAATTGTAGGAGCATTTGGTGGTTGCTAGCGTTATGTAACATTACTGAATCTCATTAAAATTCCTGACAATAGTTTAAATGAAGTGTTGGACTTTTTTCACTGGAGCATAGGAGGTTGAAGGGTGACCTTATAGAGGTTTATACAATCACGAAGGGCATACATAAGGTGAATAACAAAGGTCTTTTCCCTTGGGTAAGGAAGTTTGAAACCAGAGGACGTATTTTTAAGATGAGAGGAGAAAGATTTAAAAGGGATGTGAGGGGTAACTTTTTAACACAGAGGGTGATTCAAATGTGGAATAAACTGCTAGAGGACCTGATAGATGCAGGTACAGCTACAACAATTAAAAGACATTTGTACAGATACATGACTAGGAAAGGTTTAAAATGAAATAAGCCAAATGTAGCTAAAAGGTCTGTTTCCGTGAAGTATGACTCTATGACTATGACTGTACGACTATTTATTATATTTGTGATGCAAATATAATCTGAAACCTTTAACTGAGATAACTACCTCATAATCACTGGAGCTTCAATAGCAACCAGAAAAGTAGGGTGTGTGATGTTAAATATGATGTATGTGTGTTTTGAACATTGGAGACACAGTGTTGCCAATAACAATAGGCACTGAGAACATACCCATTGGTGCACACATCTATGCATCATCTGTAATGCCAGTATTTCAAATTCATCAGTACCACTCCGCACATGAGTGGGTGACATCACTCTGGTCCAATACAAATATAAGATACAAGTATGCATCTTTCTGCTAGCTACGTGTGTTATTCACTCTTGCTACATCCTCTCCCTTCACCCCAAGCAAACACATGGAAACATTCAGGGACCATGACTGTGGCAGCAGGAAAACATTATTGATGGCTTCTTCGCTCTTTAGCAGTCCCTTAAGAATGAGGATGACTTTCTGCTACTATAGGTTGCTAAGATCTGATGTTGGGTCCACAAACCCTGACACAGGGTGGGGCAGGTGGTAATCGTGGAGACAAGTGGTGAGATGCTCAGGTTTTCATATGCCTCTTCCACTATTTGTGCTTGACCCATTTGGGCCTGTTGAAGATGCTCAGATTAGTTGGTGCCTTCATGGATGCTTCTTCTCCATTTTGGATGGTCTCAGGTGAGAGATTCCCCTGAATCAGTTTGGGATATTAACTTTTCAAGGAGTATTTGGGACGCCCTTGAAGCATTTCCTCTGTGCCCATGGTAACCACTCGCCACGACAAAGCTCGGAGAAGGGAGCTTGTTTTGAGAATTTTGCGTCAGGCATGTAAATACGCAAATAATGTGCCCTGCCGAGTGCAGCTGATTGGCAGTAACCATGTGTCAATGCTGGTTTGAGAGAGGACACTGACTTGGAGGATCTATCTTGCTGTGACCAGTGGATTTGTTGGATTTTGTGGAGGCATCACTGGGTGATACCTTTCCAGGGACTTAAGATAGACTATTCGATTTCATTTGGAATATGATTGGTGGCAATATGCAAGTTACAAACTGCAGCAACCAAACAGGCAACCTGGCTGGGAGGTAAATGACTGCTACAGTTACATTGTGTTCAAACGTTGGACATTTTCTGAACCACATACTACTGCTCCCTATGACGTACAGAGGTAATTTTATAGTGTTTCAGCATGCAGTGAAATAAATTCCTGTGCTGTTTAAATCAAACTACATTACTGCTTATATTGAAGTGATTTGAGTGCAGAAGCCATCAATCTATTACTGCATGTTGTGACATTTTCAAAAAGAAAGGAAATATGAAACAGTAAATAGTGATAATAAGTGTTTAATATATATGTCATAGGTTCACACTCTATCATATCCCGGAGAAACAACACTTAATGTAATAGAACTTGATGTTCATAAAACCACCTGCCTGTCTAATAAATTAACTTCAACCCCTCAAGGTATTATTGTATTTACATGTATTGCAGATTGTAATTACGTCTTTCTTATATAATAATATCTATAATTAATTATTTTGCCTACACTAAACCTGTGTCCACCCAACAGTAAAATTTACACTGAGTTAAACAGTGAAACAAATTCACTACACAGAAAAATCTCCTCATCTAACACTCACAACACACTGAACAGCTTCAATATTTAGGGGTCATAAGATCATAACTCCGAAGAATATTACAACCCAACAACCTCTTTCTACTTACTGTTGCCTTTTGAAGATACTTTACTTTCATAAAAACATGCCTGAAATCATTGTCAGTGTATGCAGAAGATGGCAGAAATAGCCTCAAAGAAAAGTACGAACCTGCGTAGCAGTGGTGCTCAACCAGGGTAGTACAGCTTCATTTCTTCTCCATGTGATGTGACATTCTGTGACATTGTTATGGACAATTGACTTACCTCTACTTGTAGGTGGCAGACAAGGAGTTGACAGAGGGCTAGATGTCAGAGTGCTATTTTCTGATTTTTCTGAGCATGTTATATATTGATTAACAGAGAAAACTTGACCTATCACATTTCAACAGCCTTTTAAGAGCTGACAGATAGACCATAGACAACTAACACGGCCTGTGGCAGGTCTCAACACTGGCGGGCTGGCTTTCCAGATGCTTCTGGTTGTAAAATCAGCCAGTGAATGCTGATTCTAAGGGTGATCAGCAGTGACAGTTAAGATATCTTTATTCTTTACCCACAGGGTGGGGATCATGGGGAGAGGGGCTGGGGACTCAGACGCGAGGGCAAGAGTTGGCTTTCAATTGTCTTCTGAATAGACCAATTGGATGCTGCAGCAGATGCTGATGAGGACATGGTCTACTGAACTTGACAAGCTTGCCAAATTTAAAGAATCAAAGTAAATTCACTGCTATTGTTAACTGCTGTAAGTATAGTTATCCAACTGAGTTTGAAAAGTATTTGAGATGTGTAGCAGTAACATTTAAAAAAAAATGTTCATGGGATGTGGATGTTGCTGGCTAGCCCAGCATTCATTGCTCATTCCTAGTTGATGGTGAGCTGCCATCTTGAGCCACTGCACTCCATGTGCTGGGGTAGACCTGCAATACTGTTAGGGAGGGTTTTGACTCAGCGATAGTGAAGTAATATGCATATATTTCCAAGTCAGGATAGTGAGTGTCTTGGAAGGAAACTTGCAGCTGGTGGTGTTCCCATGTAAATGTAAGTGGTTGTGGTTTCGAAGGTGCTGTCTGAAGATCTTGGTGGTGGAAAGAGTGAATGCTTGTGGATGTGGTACCAGTCCAGCTGCTGCTTTGTCCTGGATGCTGTCAAATTTCTCGAGTGTTATTGGAGCTGTACTCTTCCAGGAGTATTCCATCACACACCTGACTTGTGTCTTGTAGACAGGCTTTGGGAATTCACGAGAGGAGTTACTCCATGCAGAATTCACAGCTGTTGTAGCCATAATGTTATTTTTCTCATTCACTCATGGGATGTGGACATCTAGCTGTCCAGCATTTATTTCCCATCTCTAGTTGTTCTTGAGAAGGTGCTGGTGAGTTGCCTTCTTGAACTGTTGCAGTCCATGTGCTGTAGGTAGACCCACAATGCTGTTAAGAAGACAGTTCTAAGATTTTGGCTTAGTGATTGTGAATAGTGATTGACCTGGAGGGGAAATTGCAGGTTCTGGTATTCCCATGTATCTGCTGCTGCCTTCCTTCTTAGATTTAAGGGATTGTGGTTTGGAAGGTGCTGTCTTGTTATCTTTGGTGAATTTCTGCAGTGCATCTAGTAGAGAATACCCACTGGTGATGTTGATCAGTGATGGTGGAGGGAGTGGATGCTTGTGGATGTGGTGCCAGTCAACTGGATTGTTTTGTCCTGGATGGTGTCAAGCTTTCTGAGTATTGTTGGAGCTGCACTCATCCAGGCAAGTGGGAAGTATTCCATCACACTCCTGGCTTGTCTCTTGTAGATGGTAGACAGTCTTTGGGGATCAGAAGTTGTTACTCACTTCAGTACTCCTGGCTTCTGCTCTGTTTTTGTAACCACTATAGTTCAGTTTCTGGTCAACGATAACACCTAGGATGTTGATAGAGAGGGATTCAGTGGTGTCAAACCTCAAGGCACAGTGGTTAGATTGCTTCTTGTTGGAGATAACGTTGCCTGTTATTTGTGTGGTGCAAATGTGACCTGCCACTTGTTAGTCTAAATCTGATCTTGTTGCATTTGAACTTGGGACTGTTTCAATATCTGAGGAGGCACAAATGGTGCCGAATATTGTGCAATTATCAGCAAACATCTCTTTTTTTGACCTTATGATGGAGGGAGGGCTATTGAACAAGCTGAATGTGATTGGGCCTGGGACACTACCCTGAGGAACTCCTGCGGAAATGTCCTGGAGCTGAAATTAATGCCATCCAACAACCACAACCATCTTTCTATGGTATGATTCCAACCAGCAGAGATTTTGCCCCTTGATTCCTATTGATCCCAGTTTTGCTTGGGCTTGAGGCCACACTTATCAAATGTGGTCTTGATGTAAAGTGCTGTCACTCTCACTTCACCTCTGTTTTAGAGATGGTCATTGCTATTCTCCCTCCTCCCCAAGGCACAAGGGTCCATAGTATAACAGGAAATCTTTGCAGCTGTGTATGGATGTAAATGGGAAACATGGGAAGAGATTGCTGCACCTTTGGCGATGATCCTTGCATCCTCACTGTCCACTGGAGTAGTACCAGATGATTGGAGGGTGGCAAATGTTATTCCCTTGTTCAAGAAAGGGAATAGAGATAACCCTTGGAATTACAGACCAGTCAGTTTTACTTCTGTGGTGGGAAAATTATTGCAGAGGATTCTGAAAGATAGTGTTTGTGATTATTTGGAAAAGCATAGTTTGATTAGACATGGTCAGCATGGCTTTGTTACAGGCCGGTCATGCCTCACAAGCCTTATTGAATTATTTGAGAATGTGACAAAACACATTGATGAAGGTAGAGCAGTGGATGGTGTGTGTATGGATTTTAGCAAGGCATTTGATAAGGATCCCCATGGTAGGCTCGTTCAGAAATTAAGGAAGCATGGGATTCAGGGAAATTTGGCCGTCTGTATACAGAATTGGCTGTCCAATAGAAGACAGAGGGTGGTAGTAGATGGGAAGTATTCAGCCTGGAGCTTCAGTGACCAGTGGTGTTCTGCAGGGATCTGTTCTGGGAGCTCTGCTCTTTGTGATCTTTATAAATGACTTGGATGAGGAAGGATGTGGAAGCTTTTAGAAAGAGCGTAGAGGAGATTTACCAGGATGCTGCCTGGACTGGAGGGCAGGTCTTATGAGGAAAGGTTGAGGGAGCTAAGGCTGTTGTTGTTGGAGCAAAGAAGGATGAGAGGTGACTTGATAAAGGTGTACAAGATGATGAGAGGCATAGATAGAGTGGATAGTCAAAGGCTTTTTCCAAGGGCGGAAATGGCTATCATGAGGGGATATAATTTTAAGGTGATTGGAGGAAGGTATAGGGGAGATGTCAGAGGTAGTTTCTTTACACAGAGAACGTTTGGTGTGTGGAACGCACTGCCAGCAGTGGTAATAGAATCAGATACATTAGGGACATTTATACGGCTCTTGGATAGGCACATGGATGAGAGTAAAATGAAGGGTACCCAGGTTAGTTTGATCTTAGAGCAGGATAATAGGTCGGCACAATATCGTGGGCCGAAGGGCCTGTACTGTGCTGTACTGTTCTATGTTCTATGTTCTAAGGGTTAGAGCATCTGTGTAACCATCAGTATTTTGAAAGACCAATTTTCTATTGATGCATCAGCTTATTGCTGCTTTTCAATTTTATTCAAGACTGAACTGAGTTTCCAACTAATATCCTCTACATCAAGGTTATGTTTAATGTATATGCCTTGTATTCATTTGTGACAGTTAGAAGGTAAGGTCTCAATTCCTCCATTATGAATGTTGTCTCTACTTATATCTGCATTGTGAGTGGAAACATATTAAAAGAATATGGATGTAATCAAGACTGCCAAGTGTTACTGATTTTGGTTAAATTTTACATTTGATTTACCTTACCCTTAAATAAAACATCTCTCCATCCAGTACATGTTTCTCTCATCACTGGTTTGAATGCAAAGTCATTGATAATATAAAGCCATTTCATGCTCACCACCTCCCTTCGTGATTGGATGGGACTGTGCCATTGTATGTTTGAATTGGTTTGGGATCTATTTCTTTTGGGCATAATTTTTACTCATAAGGTTTCCTCAATATTGATGGGTAAGTGATATATAAGAACTGCTCAAGTCCAAACATAAGTTTAAATTGGCAAGGTTTCCATAGATGTGACCCTCTGTTGAAATTCCTTAAAATTAAAATTTTCTACCAAAACATAGATTGTCTTTGGCAAATTTACATTATGTAAAAACAGTTGTCATTCACAATGAATTGTATTATACTTCTTTGAATTTTGAAATGCACCAGAAATTACAGCAAATATTCATACTGCACTAATGGCAATTAAGGAGGCAGTTTTACTCCTCCTCAGCTTAAATATTAACACAAGAATGTTCCAGGAAGTGCACTGTCCTCCAGAAATCCAACAAAATGCTGTTGATTATGGAGAATTAGAAATACTATCAAGAGGCCAATCAGTTTTCGTACTTCATGACCCAGGTTGAATCAGGGGAATGAATATTAAACACAAAATTGGTAGCATGGATTTGCAGCCCTGCCATTTAAAGTATTTAAGACTAACACAGTGGAAATGACTCATCAGAACTATATTTCTCTGATTTACATAAGTTAATTTTCACTGATAATTGCCACAAGCTATCACAACCACAAGACCCTTAAACTGACTAATTATTGAACTTTAACAATGCAAATGAGAAGTACTGTTTGCTCAAGAATGAACGTGGACTCTTCCGTCATTCTTTGCAATTAGTTCGTTTTGAAATTAGATGAAGTTTATTGTTTTAATGCAGTCAAATACTCGGAATTAAAGTGAAGACTCTTGCATATTTGCGATGTGTGTGGTCTGCGGTCATTTCAGGTGGAGCAGTGCATTGCTACGCAACTGGCTGGATAAGGGACAATAGGTGCATCAAGATCGTGATCAAGCAAGTAATTACCAAACAAAAGAGCCTAAGAAGCTAATGAGGAAGGCAGCACAAGAAATATTCACACTCAGGCTGCACTTTTCAAGCTGTTTGTTCACTGAAAATCTCAACGATAAGGTTCTCCTTCTGTAAAATTAACCGACTGTGAAGAGTCGGAAAGAGTTAAGACAGTTCACACCAGGTATTTAAAGTGACTCCTCTCATAATATTAAATGATTAACTTAAAAGAGAAGGAAGGTATCAAACAACCATCATTTTTTTTTATTCCTCATGAATATGAGTGCATCATATCACCTTTTTCTGTCTCATGGCTTCATGAGAGATTCACAGCAGTACTAAAAATATCAACTCTTACCTCATGTGTTACGCCATATACCTATAAAAGCATAATTAGGGGGCAGAAGTATTTTAGTTATCATCACCACATAATTATATTCAGACCTGATTCCACAATCTGAACAGAATTCTACAGATTATAAATGACGTGTGTTGTAACTGAATCCACGAGTGGTTATTGCAGTCAGTACATACAGCACTTGCAGGATTTACTATTTGTTCGAGGCATTTCAATAATTTTAGACAATGAATAAGAAAAATACAAAGAATTACTATGTTTTTGCTGCCGCTTGATTTACAATAAACGATATGCTAAAATAATAAATGGTTGAAAGAAATCAAATATCGCCCAGTGAACCAACCTTCCCTCAATTCAAAACATTGAACTGTAAACAAGTGGATCAGGATGGCTGGAAGAGCTGAGATATTGCCATTGGCACTGAAGTATGAAAAGGCTTCTGAATTGAGCTTATCTCTGCAGAATGGTATTACAGATTGCATTTTATTTACTACTACAGGTTTTTCATCATGATCCAAAATCAGATCCCATGAAACTGCTGCAATATCATTTTAATGGCAATGGAAACAGAAACACGTCTTTAATTATGAACTTTTCACAGGTTGTGCATTTTTTAGACATGTAAAGAACTATGTTTATAACTAGCAGATCTCACTTAATTTTATTAAAATTTACTCCAAATGTGAATGTTTTTTATACTTACAAGATGTTGGGTGTCACCAGCAAGACTACTATTTCCATATAATCCATACAGTGTGGAAACAGGCCATTTGGCTCAACAAGTCCATACCAACCCTCTGAAGAGCCTCGCACCCAGACCCATCCCCCTCCTCTATTCTTGTAACCCTGCATTTCCCAGGGCCAGGCCATCTAACTTGCGCATTTTGGACTGTAGAGCAAAACCAGAGCATCCAGTGAAAACCCACACAGACACAGGGAGAATATCAAACTCCACACAGACAGTTGCCCAAGGGTGGAATCAAACCCTGGTGCTGTGAGGCAGTAGTGCTAACCATTGAGTCACCATGCCACGTATGGCATGGTGCTGAAGGACTTTGTACTGACTTCAGGGAACCTGCCCAAATCACTTACTTGCAGTCAAGAATGAGAAGTTTGCAACCACCTTGGACTGTAGGATAGCCATGGCCTACTGCATGAACAGGGGTGGCAGAAAGAAAGACAGGTTGCTGTTAGAGGAAGGAAAGGGCTCTCAGCGAGAGGACTTTTCTGCCCAGAGTGTTCAGGGAATAATTCTCCTGGAACCTCCATGCTCCTTGATGTCGACTACAGGCTTACTGTTCCTCCTTAGTGTGCAATCATCAGCATTTACTCTATGGTGTCCTTTCAAGACCACATCAGAGTCCTGTGCAGCAGAGCTTGTGGGGTGACCTTAGCCTGTGCTACTCTTATCTCCTGCCTTGGATGCAGATTATTCCTGCTCAATGCTCCAACTCTGCTACCAATCTAAGCTACCCTCTTTATTGGGTGCAGTGTTGATATCTGAACATGTGACATTGTGTATGTGGTTGACTGACACTGTTTCATATACATCTGTCTTCCTGCTCTTCCAGTGTCTGACTTGATTGTGGTTCTTGGAGACTTGCCAGGGGTAAATCACAATGGAAGGAAACCACTCAATGCATGCATACACAATCATTAGCATGCAAGTAAAAAGACAATGGGATAAGCAGGGAGTGGTGTGTAGAGGGAGAATTAAGAATGAGGGCATCCATCATCATCGATAGTTTTAACTTCACTGCTGATGAAGGTCACGATGATGGCCACGACAGTCATGGCAACCATTGTCCCCTTCACTAGGGTAAGGGTATGGGGTCTGCAGATGTGCCCATGTCCCACTAGCCTCTGGTTTCATGCCATTTGTTCTACAGAAGAAGAAAGTGAGCCAGCGAATGTGGTGCACTGTGTTTGAGCAATACATCTGTCATTCTCAAATAGCTGGCAATGTGAGAATATGTGTGATATGGGTACGAGACTCATGGCTATGCTTAATGTATCCAGGCAAATGTGAAGCTTGTGAAAGTTATGTTTGAGTAACAGAGGTTGCAGGTTGATGAATGGAGAGTGGTGTGTGGAGCAGGATATGAGCTGAGTTTGCACATGTTGGGTGTGTCATTTGAAGATGCACTCACTCTCTGGACTGATATTGTGAAGTTGGTTCCTCAGTGCTGGATTCTTGATAATTGACCATGACAGTTGTCTGACCTCACTGTCTTTAAAAAGGGATCATCTGGCCATTTGTCAAGAAAGGCACTTAGAAACATTAGGTAGCCAAATGAGTGCACTGTGTTTCAAACTTGCTCAAGAACCTTGCCTCCATGGGTTTGGGAGAAAAAAAAACTCAACAGTTCAGTTCAACACTCTTTGATCAGAATGACTTTGGGTAGTCTCTCCTCTTAAGTAAACCTTTGGAGTCCAGAATCACTCGATTGATTTTAGGTCCTATTTCCTTCAAAATCACTGGGGCCAGATTTTCATCCTCCAAAGGAGATAGGAACAGCACTGAGAAAATAAAAAATTTTACAGTGCCTTCCTGACCCAATGCTAATGTTTGTGGCAGATTCACAGTTTAGAAAGGCCTTACACTGAACTTTGAACATACCTCATCTGAAGCTAGGGTCACCATTGTATGGGACATGAGAAATTCGAGTTTCCTTCACTAGAGCTGGCTACTCTCTCACACTGAGTCAGAATCCTAGAATTACCCCCCTACAGGCATTGTGGTCAACCTGTAGCAGTTCAAGGTGGCAGCTCATCATTACCTCCTTGAGTTCAACTAGGGATGGGCAGCAAAATGCTGGCCAGCCAGCAATGGGTACTTCCAATGAGTGAATTAAAAAAATCAACAGAATCTAGCAATAATTTTATTCACTTTCTCAACTACAACAATTTCAACACCTGCTGCAGTGAGAATCCATCCACCCTTCCCCAAACCCAGCATCTTCAAGAGGTGCCTTTAAATCATGCAAGCTAGCTTCAACCATTGCTAACATCAGACAAATGTGGAGTGCCTACTGAGAGAAGCAACCACTAAACAGCATTTTCAGTACACAGGAAGCACCAGGCAGCACAAACCTGCATGATGCCTGCCTTAGAGGCAGCAGGAGTAGATTAGTTGTATTGCAACATCCGTGCCTATTTGTGGACTCCATCCCATTGCAGCAAAGGCCTCTATAATATGGGTTATTACATATATGAATCAAAGATTTAAGAGGTACCTTCATAGGTGGTAGCAATGATAGAAATGTTGAGAACACTGTTTGAATTTAAGTTTAATTTATATTTATCTGCAGGTTATCTATGGTTGGGAAGACATGTTTTTAGTTTCAATTCTAAGTTGTCCTTCATAGAATCATAGAATTGTAGAGTACAAAAGAGGCCTTTCAGCACATTGGGTCTGTACTGCCAAAAATACACTAAATCTACACTAGTCCCATTTTCCAGCTCTGGGTCCATACCCTTAAATGTTATGACATGTCAACTGCTCAGCCAAGTGTTGTTTAAAAGTTGTGAGGGTTCTCACCTCAGTTATCCACCCAGGCAATTCATTCCTAACTCCTACCACACTTAATGCATTTATACTGAGAGGTCTGGAGTCCTTTTAGATTCCATGCATTTTAGTAGGGCTGTATAATACTTGCAGGGAAAAATTTGGGGATTAGTGGTTTAGTGGTTTAGTGTAAGAAGCTGGAAAGAAACTGTTCTGTTGCTTAGTGACAATGGCCCAGGGATACACAGAGACACAGAATAATCCAGAATGGTATTGGTCAGTCTCTTTGTGTGTATACTGAAGAATGGAGGCTAATGCGTTCAACTTTCTTAGAAGAAATCTTGCAAATCTACTAGAGGCTGAGTTTAGAGAAGTTATGTTTATTTTGAAGTCAAAGTAATAATGAGTTTATTTGGCAGCTGTCTCAAGCAGAGGCACCAGCTAAAAGAAAAGCTTTTATTGAATGTGAAGTAATTTGCAGAAAGGAAAATTCATGCAGCTGTGCCTGGCTGGGCAAGGCCTTTGCATGGTGGTCATGGTAAATCTCACTGAAGTTTTGGTTTTGTAAGAATTTTGCTGAGATAAAAGGAATGAGATCATGAATCCTTTTGTCATATTTGTCATGATAACTTTCTGACCTTTTAGTCTACTGCAATATAGTTCAAGATTTTTCTTGACTAAGTAACACTTATTCTTCATACTAAAAGTACACTGTAGACCCTTTTGTTCAGTAATTGACCTCCAGGATTAACAAAGAAAACAGAGTTGTGATCTATCAGATTATAATCTGGAGTTTGACTTTGGCAATGTTAATATTAGCTGATAAGAATATTTTTTTCTCTTTGCTCTTGGGATATGGGCCAGCATTTATTGGCAATCCCGACTTTTCTTTGAGAAAGTGGTGATGAGCTTCCTTCTTGGATTGTTACAGGCAATGTGCTGTAGATCAAGCCACAATACGATTAGGGAGGGAATTCCAGGACTTTGACCCAGTGACACTGAAGGAATATCTCTGTATCTGTATAGTGTCTCAGGTCATTCCAAATGGCTTCAAAGACATGACTTATTCTTGAAATGAAGACACTAGAATCACACATGAAATGGTAATTGCCATCATGAGATAAGCTTCACACGTAAAAAGAACTGCACATGGAAGGAACTCATTAGTTGTTCTAATGCTAATTTCTAGTAATGTGTACTTAGTCTGAAGTCTCACATGAAACTATCATGTATCTCAGATGTAATGCAAATAGATGTACTATGTAATGAACCTTTGCTGTTTATTATGTATTCTTATGTCTGCTGAAGATTGTGTAAAAGTTCCTTTGCCTCTGGTATCAGTAATATAGACTGATATCAATAAGAAGGATTGGTGGTAAAAAATCTACCCATGGCATCTCAAATGGTTTTGGTGAACACAAGCACGACATGTTGCTAGTGGATAATAAGGTGTAGAGCTGGATGAACACAGCAGGCCAAGCAGCATCAGAGGAGCAGGAAGGCTGATGTTTCGGGCCTAGACCCTTCTTCAGAAAAAAAAAAGTGGAATAGATTTTGTCATCTATACCTTGTAATGTAGGAAACATGGCACTCAACATGTCAAAGTAAAGGTCCAAAAATGCCAATAAGACAGATGACCAGGCTGTTAACTTTTCAAACGTATGTTAGCAAAAACATGAGAATGCCTCTCTTAGGCCTTCATACAATTATACTTTTAGGGTTTTAACCCCAACTGAGTGTCCAGAATTTATCATCTGCTTGATAAGGCAGGAACTCGACTCCATTTTTTCTCCGCTGGTCCAGGAACTCCCCACCTACATTCAGAACAATATCCATGTCCTCCACCTCCTCCAACACTTTCAATTCCCTAGCCCCCAATACTTCATCTTCACCATGGACATCAAGTCCCTGTACACCTGCATCCCCTATGCAGATGGCCGGAAAGCCCTCCGCTTTTTCCTCTCCCACAGGCTCAACTCTTCTTCTACTGACACCCTCATCTGCTTAACAGAACTTGTCCTTACCCTCAACAATTTTTAACCCCTCCCACTCCCTACAAACAAAGGGGTGGATATGGTCCTCAAATGGGTCCAAGCTAAGCCTGCCTCTTTGTGGGATGTGTGGAACAGTCCCTCTTCTGCTACACTGCCACCATCCTTCACCTTTTCCTCTGATACATTGATGACAGTGTCAGCACTGCCTTACGCTGCCATAAGAAGCTTGAACTCATCATCAACTTTACGAATACTTTTCACCCCAGCCTCAAATTCATCTGGAACATCTCTGACACCTCCTTCCCCTTCCTGGACCTTTCCATCTCTACCTCCGGTGGTCATCTCAGCGCTGACGTCTATTTCAAACCCACTGACTCCCACAGCTACCTTGACTACACCTCCTCTCACCCACCCTCCTGCAAGAATGTGATATCATACTTCCAATTCTTCAGTCTCCGCCACATCTGCTTCCAAGACTGAGCTTTCCAATCCCAGATATCCCAGATGTCCTCCTACTTCAAGGACTGCAACCTCCCCCCTAGGTAATTCGTAATCCTCTCTTGCTTTTCCCGCACTTCTGCCTTCAAACTCCCTCCCCCCATCAAAAATACGGACAGAGTCCCCCTGGTCTTCACATACCAACCCTTCAATCTTCACATCCAGTGCATCATCCTCCACCACTTCCGCAACTTACAATCCGACCCCATCACCAAAGAGCTATTTCCCTCCCCATGCCTATCTGCCTTTCAGAGGGACTGCTCAGTCCGCAACCCCCCCATCTGCTCCACACTTGCCACCAACCTCACCACTCCAGCACCTTTCCTGCAACCGCATGACGTGCTACACCTGCCTCTACACCTCCCCTCTAACATTTGTCCAACGCCCCAAACAATCTTTTGAAACTGACAGGAATTCACCTGTATGTCCTCCAACCTGGTCCACTGTATCCGAAGCTCCTGATGTGGTCTCCTCTACATTGGTGAGACCAAGCGCAGAATTGGAGACCGATTCGCGGAGCATCTACACTGTGTACACTATAATCAACAACACCTTCTGGTTACCAACCAGTTTAACTCTCTCTACCACTCTCTTGGTGATACGTCCATCCTGGGCTTCCTCCAGTGTCACAATGATGCCGCATGTAAACTGAGAAACAACACCTCATATTCTGCCTCAGAAGCTTACATCCCATTCGCCTTAACATAGAATTTACCAGTTTCAAAATCTCACCAACCCCTGGCCTCATCCCATGATCAACTCTCCCTCTCATCTCCGCCTCCTTGACCTGACACAACCTGTCGATGTTCTTTCCCATCTATCCACCCCATTCCTTCCCACTAAATCACTAACACCTACCTGCATCTACCTATCACCATCCCATCTACCTTCCCCTAGCCCCACAGCCCCACAACCCCACAGCCCCATTTATTTCCAAGCTCCCTTCCCTCTCCCCAGTCCTGATGAAGCGTGTAGTCCTGAAATGTCGACTTTCCCGTTCCTTTGATGCTGCCTGATCTGCTGTGTTCCTCCAGCTCTACACAATATTGGCTCTGACTGTAGCATCTGTAGTTCTTGCTATCTCCCACTCCAGTTGTACAGCCTCACTGTACATTATGCCGAAGGGTCAACCTCTATTATGTGCTCAAATCTCTGGAGAGAACCTTGAGCTCATGACCTCGGAATAAGAACGTTGCCACTGAGTCAAGACTGACACTTAACCTATTGTCTTGGTTGCACTTTGTATCCTCAATCTGGCACCAATGCTTGAGATAAAATATCCATTAGTCACTAATGGGTTAGATTTGAACAGCACAGGTATACAGTTGCTTTCTTGAGTTAAAGTATTCCTAAATGCATTAATTGGTAGTGGTTAAGTAGATTGCAGTTGAATTTCTATACATGAGGGAGAGCCATTCATTACATGTTTGCTATTTAGTGCATGCTTCAACCTAGGAAAGAGACATGTGTTTGAGAATTCAAGATGTACAGGCTTGCCGGAATTTGGAACTGGACTTTATTCCTTTATATCTTTGGGCCTTTTGCACATCTTGGCAGCTCCATATGAGGAATTTGATGCCTTTTCTTGTGGCATGTTTGGTGACAGCAAGTACAAGGATGGGAAGTGGGAATCCTGCCATTTTTCTGCCTGTATCATGATTAACTCAGTGGCAGGAGCTCTTATGTACAACATTCCCTCCCTGCCACTAATTGAGCCCCTTCAGTAGGAAATTAACTCTCATAAGAGCTCTATCCCGTAACTGCTGGTATTAACCCAGCAGCAGGTAACCGTCATGCCATGTGGGGGAGCGCAAGAGGCAAACCCTAGTGGGATCAAAAGAGGTTACCTTTGTTCTCAGGCACTTAGTGAGAGGCAACGCCTGCTCTTGCTGTTGAAACACCATCCCTGCCTTCCCCACCCCACCCTACCTAAAGTCAATTACCTTGTATCCAGCAATGGTCCTAAACCCCTCCTGGGTATAATACTGACAGTGCCACAAGCTGGCAAGTCTCTGATCGGCTGATAGCTCTTGGCAGGCTCCTTCTACTGATGAAACAAATACTGCTGATCAGTTAAATATCTGCATTATGCATAATTTGATACAAGTAAATTCTTAGCTTTGTCCTAATGACGTAAGTAATTATCTCAAGTGTCATTTACTCTGTAATTGGTAAGCATTGGCACAACTTTCAGCTTGTAATGAAATAGCCTGAAATAATTCTCTCCCTAACCCCTCCACTCTACCATCACCATGTGAATACGTAGTTTTGGGATGTAACAAGTAATGCCTGCGCCCTTTTCATTTTTCGGTTCTCATGGTTTGTTTTAATACAAATGTTCAACTTTTGAAAACCAATGGTGTGGGCTCAAGTTCTGTCTAAACCATGTCCAAATATATCACTGTAATTGGGTAGAAGGTTTGACTAACAATGAAGTTGCACTTAAAAGAAATTGATTATATATGAATTGAAAACCCGTTGCTCACCAGAGAGTTGGGAAAGGTACAAATGTGTAGCTTGGTTGTGAGTGCTGTTCTGTGGTGAAGCCACATGTGAGGGTAAAGAGTCAACTCTAATTTGGACAGATTTGCATTACATTCTTAGAGAAAAGTGGTAGAGTATCTTACTAAACTGAAAAATAAAGAAAATATTTCCTTGTTAAAAGCATTTCCTGAGTTGGTTAACCAAAACTAACTAATTCACTAAACATGACATGTACAGACTTATGTGTGCTAAGAGCCAGTCCTCCCCAGTGTATTTAATGGGTTGCCATGTTAATCTCAGAATTATTTCATGAAGCATCATGGCTGCTTATAAATTAGTTTTACTAACCTCTTCCTATTTCCTCTGGTTTTTCCACAAGGCAGATGAACTATTATTAGATTAATTTGCAGTGAAGACTTTGTTCCACTGATAAATCTAATTGGTGACAATGCTCTTTCTCTTCATCCTTTAACTGTTAACACAAGGAAGGATTCTTTTAAAAATCATTTTGCCTATTTTTGATCAGTACATTTTAAGTAATATTTGGGGATCACTGCCTAACTAGTGCAGTGGTATATTGATCGAGAGTGATCCAAGTCAAACTATGTATGGGTTGGGAATGTTAGCTGATTGAGTAAGTGCATTTGTCTAGACAGTAAGGAAAAACCTGAGAGCAAGTCAGCACAAGCTCTGTGTGATGGATTTTTTTATATCTGGTTAGGAGGTACTGGTGTGCTCCAGTTCTCTTAAGAAAACCAAATTGTCATGGAACATGCACTTTCATACACACCCACACACATACACATACACACACACCCACACACACACACACACACACACACACACACACACACACACACACAC
>JAHRHZ010000009.1:45314257-45346548 GCA_024137785.1 Ginglymostoma cirratum
ACACACACACACACACACACACACACACACACACACACACACACACAGGCACACACATATATACTCTGGAGCTATTGATCGTGATTGTAGAGGCTCCAATTTCTTCGTGTTACATAGCTGCCCAGGAATCTCTATTGATCTCATTGCCTACCTTTAATTGGAAGGATTTTTAGATTGGTGCTGAAACATTTTAGCCATATTAGAAAGATACAATCCATGACCATCAAGTCCTGGACGAAGTCCTGGGGTAGGACTTGAACCTCGAGCTTCTGGCTCAAAAAAAAGGGGCCCTATTATAGCGCCACAAAACTTACACCATCTCTCTATAGGGAACAATATAATTACCAAGTAGGAATTAGGCTGCATGTCGTTTCAGTGAAGAAATCGTTTATAGTTAGCTACTGCTGTCTTTGGTTGTGTTCCACTGTGCACATTATGGATAGTGCAAGAAAGAAAGAAGTGTGTTGGTAGATGTCTGTTTGCATGATGTGACTCTCATGTTTGAACAGCTGCCAATATTTCCAGGCTTTGAGGTGTCCACTTGGAGGTGGAGCATCTAAATATTGTGTATTCCTATTGCTGGAGCCTTCCTGACTGACTGTGGTGAGCGTGTCTCATTTTCTTTCACTCCGGGCTTTTGTGGCTATCCTTCTTGGAGTGGGAGACTCACCCTGGACACAACAAGGTTTCTGGCTCCAACCAGTTTCATTCATAGCAGTGGGCCTGGCTGAGCCATTCATGACTGAACAAAGTGCTGTTTATACCTTATATTTGAAGGGAAAAATACATTCTCTTCTTCCCTCTATCAAAATTAACCACCTCACACTTTGCAACGTTATTATTAGTTATTATTTGCCACCTTTTCTGCCTGTTTCTAATGTTGCATATACTTTGGTGCAGTCTTCCATCTAACAAGCTATACCTGCTGTTAGGTATATCTTAAATCTTAATGCTGTACTGGCTGTTCCTGATGACCTAGGTTTTAAATCAATAAGTGTGGACACAACCTGGATGCAGGACACCACTTCGCTATTTATGTCCCTCTCTTGTGTTATTATAGTTGATGTGGAAGATTGCTACTATTGCTAATTTTGTTTTATTGACAAAAATGGCTATTTATTTCAGCTGAAAAATATCCATGGTAATTATAGGCTTAAATAACTGATGAGTAAAAATTACTTGTGGAATGTAATTATTTCTGGTTACTGAGTTGTGTACGCATGGCAGTAAGTGTGACATTAGAGCCTTGTCAAGCAAGCCATAAGTGCCACCCCAGATGCAGGATGAAGGGCAGCACCATCAGAGGAAAATGCCAATGAAGAGGGTTGGTTCTGTCACCCATTGCATAGGTAGAATCATTAAGCTGAGAATGTTCCCGTTCCAGTCTAGTTGAGAACAAATGCAGTCCTTATTGATACTTTGCTCAAACTAGTACTAGCTACTTCGTATTACACACAGTCCATCACAATAAAACATTTCTTTATGTTTTGTCATGCTGTTGACATTGTCTACGAATTGTTTTCTTCTGTGTCTACTCAGCAATCTATTAAACAGTGTGGACAATGGCACAAATCAGTCATAAGCAGTCTGATATTTATTTTGTGTATGAGTGGCGTATAAACCTATTGGCTGGAATTTAATTCTGTTGCCCTCCACACCAAACCAAGTTTGGAGGTGGACGGAGACCATTTGTATGGGCTCCGTCAGGGACTATTTATGGGGTGTAGAATGAACAGGAGGATGAAGGTTGGGGAGTCCCTTTCTTTCTTACCCCCACCCAGTCAAGTTAAGAGCAATAAGCAGGCTTCCTACCAGAACACTAACTGAGGTCCATAAATAGTGGAGAAGTGCCTGCTTAAAGACCATGTCCTACTGTGAAGGGGTTTTGCCACGTGGGGAGACCAACCTGAGGTTAATCCAGGGATGTGAGTGTCCCTTTTCAAAAGGCAGTTGTGCTTGATTCAGGGACCCAGCATTAGTGAAGGGTGGGTGGTCCACTGAAAATTGGCCTGCTGCCCTTTCTGTCAAACTGCTTCCAACTCCCATTGTGCCCCCACTCAACCATTATCTGGGTCCCTCATTCAATCTATGCCTCTCCAAGTGTCTACAGTAGAGAGCTGTTTGCTTCCAATTTAACCAGCAATCCTGGGTGGGCAGGATTTCTGCCCCTCGGCCAGGTCCTGAATCCCAGGGAAAGCCCCCATTGGCTAGCAAAGTTCCTGACGGCGTATTAATTCTGTTGAGCATTCCCTTACCATGGTGATGGGGACACTGGGCATTATTGAACCAGTGGGAGGAGACCCCCTTTGCTGAGTCTAAACTCTGCCATTGTGTTTATTTTGTACACTCCAATGATGGCCTGTTATGATATGCAGTTTAAGACGATTGTTCCAACTTTGGATTGGATTGGCCCCGTTGTGTCTATTTATGAGGTGTAGAACGAACACGACAAGGCCAAATTTTGGGACCCAATATGTTGTGCTTCAGCAATGCCTTGTGCAAAAATTTGTTGGGATATTTCTGAGACAGTTCTGGCTCCATCTAAAGCTGACAAGTGGTAAGTCCCTGACAGAGGCCAAAACACAAATCAATATGTTTACCTGGGTCAGAAGTGGAGGTAGTAGTGTTGTGGAAATGCCACTGGATTAGTAATCCAAGAACCCCAGGCTAATGTTCTGGGGTCATGGTTTCAAATCCCACCATGGTAGATGATCAAAATGCAATTTGATAATGAAAACACTGGAGTTAGAATAGAATAGAATCCCTACAGTGGGGAAACAGGCAATTTGGTCAAACAAGTCCACACTGCCCCTCCAAAAAGCATCCCACCTGGACCCATTCCCCTATCCCTGCATTTCCCATGTCTAACCCAAACATCCCTGGGCACTATGGGCAATTTAACATAGCCAATCCACCTACCCTGCACATCTTTGGACTGTGGGAGGAAACTGGAGCACCTGGAGGAAACGCATGCAGACACAGGGAGAATGTGCAAACTCTACACAGACAGTTGCCCAAGGCTGGAATTGAACCTAGGTCCCTGGTGCTGTGAGGCAGTGTTGCTAACTACTGAGCCATTGTGCCACCCCAACTTAAAATTAACTTAAAAGCTGACTGTGTCATTCAGATCAAAGGGCATCTAGGAATGGGCAATAAGGGCTGACCACATTCCATTGCTAATTTAATGTTTTAAAACTGGTCCACGGATGGTACAGGAATTAAACTAGTCTGGCTCAGAATTGTTTAGGAGTTGTAGGGTTGGGAGGGAAGGGTTAAACCACAACAGCCAATGCAATGCGCGTTTTACAAAAATCAAATTAGTTTATGAAATATTGTTGCGAGGCTTGGAGGGACAGGAGCCTCCTGCAGCTCTCCTGCGGACCGTTTCTTGCCCATTATGCTGTCTCCTAGCTTCTCATATCTCTGTTCCGCACTTCCCCCATTCGAAGCTGAAAGAGACTTACTGCGGTGTGTGAAATTTGAGCCAGCAGAAGAGTGAGCTGTCTCCAGAGGCACAACAGGCATCAACGACCCACCCACAATCTTTCTATGAAGTATAAGTCACTGTTCTGGTGCTTTCGAGTATCTATTCTGCTGCATCATTATCTTCCCTCCTGAAAATAGTTGCCTCAAATTTCTCTCCCATTATTTTTTCTCCTCATCTCTCAAAAGTCTTCCCTGCCTTCTTGCAGGTATCTTTGTGATGATCTTAGCAGTTTTTTCTGCTCAATTTTTTTTTCCCTACGTGTGGGGATGCACAAAGTGAGATATTATGTCTCATCCAGCTTTTGTTGCTACATGATTGATAACATTTGTGTAATCAATTTTTTTCCAATCATCTGATCTGGATTGGTTTTTAAGTCTGCTATCTGAGGGAATACAACTTTCTTTCTTGTGTTCCAATGTGCTCCATTGTGATGATTGAACTGATCATTTCTGCAGCTCATTGAACCAATGGACATCATGGGATGACTGGGAATACTGCACCATTCCTGTAAGGTGATAAACTGTTTGTCTTGCATCAACAATCTCCTTGATAAAGATCCTGATGGGAAAACTGAATTTATTTTGAATTCTGAAGAGTGAACTATTTTGTTTCTGCTGTGGATATCTGCCATTGTATAGGTGATGGTGTAGTGGCAATGTCACTGGCCTACTAATTCAAAGGCGCAAGTTAATAAGCATGGGGCTGGATGAACACAGCAGGTCAAGCAGCATCATAGGAGCAGGAAAACTTGACGTTTCGGGCCTAAACCCTTCATCAGAAATGGGGGAGGGGAAGAGGGTTCTGAAATAAATAGGGAGAGAGGGGGAGGCGGATAGAGGAGAGGATAGGTGGAGAGGAGGCAGACAAGTCGAAGAGGCGGGGATGGAGCCAGTAAAGGTGAGTGTAGGTAGGGGGGTGAGGAGGAGATAGGTCAGTCCAGGGAGGACGGACAGGTCAAGGGGGCGGGATGATGTTAGTAGATAGGAGATGGGGGTGTGGCTTGAGGTGGGAGGAGGGGATAGGTGAAAGGAAGAACGGGTTAGGGAGGTGGAGATGAGCTGGGCTGTTTTTGGGATGCGGTTGGGGGAGGGGAGATTTTGAAGCTTGTGAAATCCACACTGATGCCATTGGGCTGCAGGGTTCCCAGGCTGAATATGATTTGCTGTTCCTGCAGCCTTCGGGTGGCATCACTGTGGCATTGCAGGAGGCCCAGGATGGACATGTCATCTGAGGAATCGGAGGGGGAATTGAAATGGTTCGCGACTGGGAGGTGCAGTTGTTTGTTGCGAGCTGAGCGCAGGTGTTCTGCAAAGCGGTCCCCAAGCCTCCGCTTGGTTTCCCCGATGTAGAGGAAGCCACAACGGGTACAGCGGATGCAGTATACCACATTGGCAGATGTGCAGATGAACATCTGCCTGATGTGGAAAGTCTTCTTGGGGCCTGGGATTGGGGTGAGGGAGGAGGTGTGGGGGCAGGTGTCGCACTTCCTGCGGTTACAGGGAAAAGTGCCGGGCGTGGTGGGGCTGGACGGGAGTGTGGAGCGGACAAGGGAGTCGCGGAGGGAGTGGTCCCTCCGGAAGGCAGGTAAGGGTGGGGAGGGAAAAATGTCTTTGGTGGTGGTGTCTGATTGCAGATGGCGGAAGTGTCGGAGGATGATGCGTTGGATCCGGAGGTTGGTGGGGTGGTATGTGAGGACGAGGGGGATTCTTTTTTGGTTATTATTGTGGGGACGGGGCGTGAGGGATGTGTTCGGGGAAACGCGGGAGACACGGTCGAGGGCGTTCTCAACCACTGTGGGGGGGAAGTTGCGGTCCTTGAAGAATGAGGACATTTGAGATGTACGGGAGTGGAATGTCTCATCCTGGGAGCAGATGCGGCGGAAGCGAAGGAATTGGGAATAGGGGATGGCATTTTTGCAGGAGGGTGAGTGGGAGGAGGTGTATTCCAGGTAGCTGTGGGAGTCAGTGGGCTTGAAATGGACATCGGTTTCTAGGTGGTTGCCCGAGATGGAGACAGAGAGGTCCAGGAAGGAGAGAGAAGTGTTGGAGATGGTCCAGGTGAACTTCAGGTTGGGGTGGAAGGTGTTGGTGAAGTGGATGAACTGTTCAAGCTCCTCGTGGGAGCACGAGGTGGCACCGATGCAGTCATCAATGTAACGGAGGAAGAGGTGGGGTTTAGGGCCAGTGTAGGTACGGAAGAGGGATTGTTCCACGTAACCTACAAAGAGGCAGGCATAGCTTGGGCCCATGCGGGTACCCATGGCCACCCCCTTTGTCTGTAGGAAGTGGGAGGAATTGAAAGAAAAGTTGTTGAGGGTGAGGACGAGTTCGGCTAAGCGGATGAGGGTGTCGGTGGAGGGGGATTGGTCAGTTCTGCGGGACAGGAAGAAGCGGAGGGCCTTTAGGCCATCAGCATGGGGAATACAGGTGTATAGGGACTGGACGCCCATAGTAAAAATGAGATGTTGGGGACTGGGGAATTGGAAGTTTTGGAGGAGGTGGAGGGCGTGGGTGGTGTCACGGACGTAGGTAGGGAGTTCCTGGACCAAGGGGGTGAAAATGGAGCCTAGGTAGGTGGAGATGAGTTCGGTGGGGCAGGAGCAGGCGGAGACAATGGGTCGACCAGGGCATTCAGGTTTGTGGATTTTGGGGAGGAGATAGAAGCGGGCGGTGCGGGGTTGGGGAACCATACTACGACTGCCCCTCCCTTGTCTGCGGGTTTTAAGGTGAGGTTGGGATTGGAGCGGAGGGAGCGGAGGGCTGCACGTTCTGCAGGGGAGAGGTTGGAGTGTTTGAGAGGGGTAGAGAGGTTAAGGCGATTGATGTCTCGATGGCAGTTGGAGATGAAGAGGTCGAGGGAGGGTAGGAGGCCTTGGGGTGGTGTCCAGGAGGAGGGCTTGTGTTGGAGGCGGGAGAAGGGATCAGTAGAGGGAGGGTTAATACTCTGGGTCACAAATTCAAATCCTGTCACAGCAACTGGGTGAATTTAAATGTAGGATGTGAAAAACTAGTATCAATTTTAGTGACCGTGAAAACAATTATTGATTGTTGTTAAAATCAATCTGGTTATTTAGAGAAGGAAATCTGCTGTCTTTTTCTATGTATGAATCCAGGCCGACAACAAGGCTGTTAACCTTAACTGCCCTCTGAAATGCACCTAGCAAGCAACTCAGTTTGTTAGTTCGGGACAGGCTATAAATGCTGGTCTTAATTCCTGGCAATGCCCACATCCCATGATTTTTTTTCAAAAAAGTTTATTTACGTTATCTGTGTGGGATTTCCTGGTGCGTTAGTAGTGAACATATGCACTAGTGAAGATCATTTTAATATATTTCAGCCAAAATTGAAATAAGTAAAACAATACTGTGACCTACTGTCTATCCATTACCATGTATGTAGGTCAGTAACAGTGACTGTGTTTCTGGATGTTTGTTAGGTTTGTTTCAGGTTCTATTTGAAATGACAGGAATTTTGATATTTTGAACCGACTACCTGAATCTTGGATTTGAGCTGGCATACCAACCAATTTTGTGGGAAATTGTTTCTTAAACTCATTAGCTGCCTCTCTGTCTCTCTTACCTTCTATAAGACACTCCTTGTAACCTAGCTCTGTATTTCTGGACAAGAGTGCCAAAATACGTTGCAAATGTGATATAAGGACAAGTAACCTTGTTTAAAGTAGATGAAGATTTAGTTCCCAGGTGCTTAAAAAGTGAATGAAGTTGCATGATTCCATGATTTGAACAAACCACACCTTACTATTTAGATTTAGAAAACTAAATAATGTGCTATATACATTATATGTAATTTATACTGCAAAATCCAAAATTAACATGAGGTAAGTGAGTTCAGAGATAAATTGTGAACACCCCAGAGTGCACATCAAGTAACAGATGAGATTAAGACACATCCCATTGATTATTCACCAACCTATGCAGATGTCAATAACCAAATCTTCATAAAACATTTTTCTCTCTTTTATGAAAGATTTGAACACTTTAATTTTGAAAATCTAGCCTTATGACTCCCTCAAAGTCACTCTATCAGACTGTCTCAATGATTGACCTTCAATCTCTTTCTCTGAAACTATGTTCCCCTAGGTTATTGAGGTTGCATTCGACATTACTTATATGTGTGATGTTAGCTGTACACGATATTTGAACTACCCCAGGGATTTTCCAAGCTCAGTTATTTCTTAGCTGCACCAAACAAGTGCTTCTTTATGGGTTTCTTTCACTCCTACTTTCAGCTGTACTATGTTACCAATGGAACCCAGGGCTTCTTCTTAGCCCTAACTATTTCCAATACAGACTCTGTGACCTGCCAAAAACTTCTCGGATCCTCCGGGCATTTCTTGAGTTCTGACTGCCTTTGCTGTCTCTACATTATTTCCTTTACTCCTAACCCCTGACTGATTGACAACTCAAAAGGTAACAACCTTCTGCTTTGACTACCTCTGATCAGCTGATAAAGTCCTTTGGAATTCCCCTTCATAACAGTTTTCACAGTGCAGGTGCACTTTGTGCCCTTAAAAAGGATGGGTCCTTCAGTTGGAAAAGAAGCTTAAAAGAGCACGTGAAGCCTGTGGTACTGGTGTATGTGGGCTGGGACCACAGTACTGGGGGTGGAGGGGGCGGGGGCAGGGGAGTGGTGATTGGAGTTGTCAATCTCTATGGAATACTTACTTCCCTAATCCTAAAGCTTCGTCTCTTCCAAAAAAAGTAAGCTTTACTATTTCTTCTTTGACCAAACTCTTTGTCACTTGTGCTAGATTATCCTTATGTGTCTTGGTGTCAAATCATTTTTTAATGATGCTCTTGTGAAGAGACTTGGGCTGTTTAATGGTATTATGGGTGGTACGTGACCACAGGCTGGTGTAGTTGAGGTGATGAAAGATCCAGGAATATGCTGATGAGCAGGATAGCTATCATATTATTATTCATTTGTGGGATGTGGGCATCACTGGCTGGCCAGCATTTATTGCCTGTCCCTAGTTGCCCTTGAGAATGTGTTGGTGAGCTGCCTTCTTGAACCGCTGCAGTCCCCCTGCTGTGGGTTGACCCAAAATGCCATTCGGCAGGGACTTGCAGGATTTTGACCCAGCAACAGTGAAGGAACGGCGATATATTTCCAAGTCACGATGGTGAATGGCTTGGAGGGGATCTTGAAAGTGGTGGTGTTCCCATATGTCTGCTGCCCTTGTCCTTCTAGATGGAAGTGGTCGTAGGTTTGGAAGGTACAGTCTGAAGATCTTTAGTGAATTTCTGCAGTGTATCTTGTAGATGGTACACACTACTGGGCGTTGGTGATGGAGAGAGTGGATGCTTGTGGGTGTGGTACCAATCAAGTGGGCTGCTTTGTCCTGGATGAGGTCAAACTTCTTGAGTGTTGTTGGGGCTGCGCTCATCTGGGCAAGTGGGGAATATTCCATCACACTCCTGACTTGTGCCTTGTAGATGACGGACAGGCTTTGAGGAGTCAGGAGATGAGTTACTCACCGCAGTATTCATAGCTTCTGACCTGTTCTTGTAGCCACTGTGTTAATGTGGTGAATCCAGCTGAGTTTCTGGTCAATGATAACCCAGGATGTTGATGGTGGGGGATTCAGTGATGGTAACACCATTGAATGCCAAGGAGTGGTTAGATTGTCTCTTATTCATGATAGTCATAGCGTGGCTTTTGTGTGGTATGGATGTTTCTTGCCACTTGTCAGCCCAAGCCTGGATATTGTCCAGATCTTGATACATTTGAACATGGACTGCTTCAATATCTGAGGAGTCATGAATGGTGCTGAACATTGTGCAATCATTGGCAAAGGTCCCCACTTCTGACCTTATGATGGAGGGAAGGTCATTGATGAAGCAGCTGAAGATGGTTGGGCCAAGGGCACTACCCTGAGGAACTCCTGCAGAGATGTCCTGGAGCTGAAATGACTGACCTCCAGTAACCACAATAATCTTGCTATGTGTCAGCTATGACTCCAGTCACTGGAGAGTTTGCTGCCTAATGCCCATTGATTCCAGTTTTGCTAGGGCTCCTTGATGCCACATTCGAATGCAGCTTTGATGTCAAGGGCCGTCACTCTCACCTCACCTCTGGAATTCAGCTCTCTTGTCCATGTTCGGACCAAAGCTGTAGTGAGATCAGGAGCTGAGTGGCCCTGGTGGAACCCAAACTGTGCATCACTGAGTAGGTTATTGCTGAGAAGGTACTGCTTCATAGCACTGTTGATGACACCTTCCATCAGTTTACTGATGATCAAGAGTAGAACGATGGGGCGGTAATTGGTTACATTTTACCTGCTTTTTATGTACAGGACATACTTGGGCAATTTTCCACACCGTCGGGTAGCTAACAGTGTTGTAACTGTACTGGAACAGCTTGGCGAGGAAGCCGGCAAATTCTGGAAAACAAATCTTCAGTACTATTGCTGGAATGTTGTCAGGGCCCATAGCCTTTGCAATATCCAATGTCTCTAACCATTTCTTAGTATTACACTGAGTGAATCGAATTGGCTGAATATTGGTATCAGGAATGCTAGGGACCACTGGAGGAGGCCGAGATGGATCATACACTTGGCATATCTGGCTGAAGATTGCTGAGAAATCTTCAGCCTTATTTTTGCACTGATGTGTTGTGCTCTTCCATCATTGAAGATGGGAATATTTGTGGAACCCGCACAACATTAGCTGTGCTTCTGAATTAATAGTCTAGCAATAATACCACTTGGTCATCGCCTACCCCACTGCAGCCAATGTTGGGCTAAGAATAATTTCAAAGTACCTTTTTTAATATTACAAGCATACAAATATACAAAATAGGAACAGAATTAGACCACTTGGACCCTCAAGCACACATTTCTATTCATTGAGATCACTGCTGAATAATTTGTGGTTTAATTTCCACATTCGCACTTATCCCTGATAGCATTTGAATACCCTGCATAACAAGAATCTATCCACTCAAATAAAAGCGAAATTCTGCAGATGCTGGAATTCTGAAATAAAAATAGAAAATGCTGCAGAAGTATAGAAGGACTGGCAGCATCTGTGGAGACAGGAACAACGTTAACATTTTGAGTCCAACGCGACTCTTCTTCAGAACTGAAAGAGGTTGGAAATTTGCATGTTTTGTCCTATTGACAGAGGGGAGGAAGAGTGAGTGAAACAAACTCTAAGTATTACCAAAGCAAAGACAAATATACTGCTGGTCAAGGAGAGATTGAAATGTAAAACAGGTGCAAATGATAGGTGTGGGAAAGAAAAATATTGATGAGCTGTGCTGACGACAAAGCCAGCAAAACACAAACCTAGCTGGGGATGTCGGTGGGGAGGGGGCTGGGGGCAGTGGCATGAGGGTGGAATGTTTATTGAGAAGAATATCAAAACCAAATGGAGGACAGAGATCATGCTTTTAAGTTGATGAATTCAATCTTGAGTCCCAGAGGCTGTAAAGTGCTTAAGTGGAAAATAAGATGCTGTTCCTCCAGGTTGCATTGAGCTTCATTCACTGTAGCAGGCCCAGGAGAGAAAATTAGCACAGGAGTAGCATAATGGTTTATTGGAAAGGCAAGTATTTGAAAAGTTAGGGTCATTCCTGTGCACACAGTTGTAGGTGTTCAATGAAGCAGTTACCAGCCTTCATTTGGTCTCGTCAATGTAAAGGAGACCACATTGTGAGCAGTGAATGCGGTAGACTAGATTAAAAGAAATACACGTAAAATGCTGGAAGTTGTGTTTGAGGCCTTGGACAGTAAGGAATGAGGAGGGGAATGGGCAAATGTCACACCTTCTGTGAATGCATGGGATGGTGCTATGGGAGAGTGAGGACACATTGGGCGTGATGGAGGAGTAGACTAGGGTGTCACGGAGGGAATGGTGACAGTGGAGGGGAAGGGAAAGTGTTGTTGAAAGTGGCATCCCCTTAGTGACGGCAGAAATAGAGGAGAATGATCACTCCAAAGATGCTGCCAGACCTGCCGATTTCCTCCAGCATTTTCTGTTTTCATTTAAGAATCTATTTACCAGTCTTAGTAAGATACAAAAGCACTGTTTCCACCATCTTCTGAGGCAGAAAATTCCAAAGTCACACACTCCCTCCACGAGAAAAGAAAATTCTCTTCATCCCTCTCCTAAAAGAGCAGCCCCTAAAATTAAACAACGTCCCCTTCATTCTTTTAAAGGCACGTTACAGCGGATGCTGGAAATCTGAAACAAACACCGAGAATGCTGAAAAAGAGTCACATCATGTTCAAGATAACAAGCATGGGGCTGGATGAACACAGCAGGTCAAGCAGCATCATAGGAGCAGGAAAACTTGACGTTTCGGGCCTAAACCCTTCATCAGAAATGGGGGAGGGGAAGAGGGTTCTGAAATAACTAGGGAGAGAGGGGCAGGCGGATAGAGGATGGATAGAGGAGAGGATAGGTGGAGAGGAGGCAGACAAGTCGAAGAGGCGGGGATGGAGCCAGTAGAGGTGAGCGTAGGTAGGGGGGTCGGGGGGTAGGGAGGAGATAGGTCAGTCCAGGGAGGACGGACAGGTCAAGGGGGCGGGATGATGTTAGTAGATAGGAGATGGGGGTGTGGCTTGGGGTGAGAGGAAAAACCGGTTAGGGAGGTGGAGATGAGCTGGGCTGGTTTTGGGATGCAGTTGGGGGAGGGGAGATTTTGAAGCTTGTGAAATCCACATTGATGCCATTGGGCTGCAGTATTTCTAGCTTCTGACCTGCTCTTGTAGCCATTATGTTTATGTGGCAAGTCAGTTGAGTTTCTAGTCAATAGTAACCCCTCAGGATGTTGATGGAGGGGGATTCAGTGATGGTAACACTAATAAGTGTCAAGGGGTAGTGGTTAGATCCAGCCTTATTGGAGATAGTTATTACCTAGCATTTATATTGGCACAAATGTTACGTGCCACTTGTCAGAACAAGCCTGGATATTGTCCAGACTTGTTGCATTTGAACATTGACTGCTTCAGTATCTGAAGAGCCATGAATGGTGCTAACATTATGCAATCATCAGAAAACATCTCCATTTCTGACCTTATGGTGGAAGGAAAGTCATTAATGAAGCAACTGAAGATGGTTGGGAGGTACCCTAAGAAGCTTATGCAGAGATGTCTTGGAGCTGATATCTCTCCACAGATGCTGCCAGACCCACTGAGTTTCTCCAGTTTTCTTTGTGATCAGCTCCCTCATTCTAAACCAGATGAAAGTTTATTCTGCAAAAATGATTGACTGTTTGTTTGTACACTGTCTATATGTTTGTCCACAAACTTGCTCAGTGCCCGTCACCACAGATCTAGGGATATAAGAATGTAAAGTGCCACTGTTGCTGACAAAAGCTGATGAAATACTTACTTCCTTACAGTCTTTGAAAAGTATCATCATTTTAATTACCTTTTAGCTCCATGCATCTTCCTAGAAAAATTATGTGTCTGTCCACTTTAAAATCCTCACTGTCAGATATAATTCATTTTTTCAAATCTGTTCTATAGAAAAAGGGTTAAAGTAAAATTGAAGTATGAGAATCCATAATGTTAAATTCACTGTGGCAAACACTAGCCAACAACTCATTGTTATTGACTTCTACTTAAAGAAGAGCACTGATGTGATTACCTGCAGTGCATCATCTTTACCAGTATTCTTCTTTAATTACTAATGCATAACTCAGATTATAAAGTAAATGTTAAGTCATCCCCAGAGTTTTTATGGGACAATTATATTTTGTAGGCAGGAGCTCGGCTGTTGAAATTGTAGTGGCTCCATGCATGGCTAACTTCATTTCATGGATTTACTTCTATGCTCTTTGACAGGAATGTCAGAAAACATTAAAATATTTTGTAAAAGTGAATTAATTAAGTATTTAAATTAAAGGAAAAAGCATCAATTTTCATAGTAGAAGAAATCCGAGAACAATCAGGCAAGACAAAGTGTAACTGTGAAATTAAATTATGAAGGCAACATCAAATATTCTACAGGCACATAAACAAAATGAAAAGGAAGTTGGGAGGAGAATGTACCATTAAGTGATCACCAGGATAAAATTCCACACACCAATATTAGCAAATAGCAGAAATGTTAAATAATTATTTTCAGTGTTTACATGGGAGATGAAACAGGTGGATGTGACGTTTGAAGATAAGATTGAAAATGAAACAGCCACTTCTAAAATAAAGTGTGGAGAAGTATTGAATGAACTAATTAAACTCAACACAAAGCAGGGGAGAGGGTTCAAGTGCAGGGTGGTTTAGACTCCCAGATAAAGTTTAGGGATGTTTAAAAGGCCCGTCTTGGTTTTCTGGGATTGTGTCCTAGTTGTTTAGTCAAATACTGGTCCTGCTAACTCTCACTCCTCACACCACATCACCCCACCGCTCACAAAAAATTCCTTATGCAGCATCCATGTCAATTCATACCTCCCTGCTCAGCTGCCATGAACCTTTATATCCGGTGCACTGACATATTCCTCCATACAACACACATTGTCTTTATGCCTTTCATTCCAACTCACTGAGTGTTCACCATGGAGAAACCTCAGGAGCCATGTTGATTTGAAATAAAATAAACATCTAAATATCTATTGTAACATCCACTATAATTAAAAAAGTTCCACCCATAGAAGTCCACACAGAACTTTAAAAGTAAAATACTTCATCACTTATCAAAACAAGCAGAGTTTTATTCATGACACCACATCGAGTCAACTAATTCTTTTTATAAACTCATTGAGCTGTCAATCAATCTGTGAACTACAACTGTTCTAGGATAATAACAGGGTATGTAAGTCAGCTAAGCATTCATAGTTATATGATGATAACCTTTGAAGTAATGTCAACAAACAACTATTGTAATTTGTAGGACAGATATTCTTCATTTCTCACTGACACAGGTTGGCTTTTTCTTTAAATGGTTGGGGATTTAAATAAAATAACATGGTCAAGCTGAGCTTATGGTACCCACTTTTGAGGGTCATGCACTGCCTGTTTTCCACAAAAAATTGAATTTGTTGTAGATGCGGGTTGGGATCTTTGATTCTGTCCCGACCCACTATTTTCAAGCATCTGCAGAGTCCCCATGACTTGTTCAGTCCATAATGTTAAAAGACAGATGTCACAACAATATTTATGAATGGAGAAAGAATATAGTCTTGGTTTTCTGGAATGTAGTCCTAGTTGTTTAGTTAAATATTGGTCCTGCTAATTCTCACCTCTCACACCGCATCACCCCACCTCTCACACAAAATTCCTCATGCAATATTCATGCCAACTCATACCTTTCCTCTCAGCAGCCATGGACCCTCATTTCCTGTGCATTGACATGTCCCCCAATGCCCTCCATCTAATACACTTATGCCCTTCATCCCAACTCTTCCATTCTCTGCAACCATGTACCAGTCAGCTTAACATCAGTAGTAGAGCAAGAAATTAATCCCAATTAAAGGAGAAAATGAAAAAACACAAGTAAACACAAAGCACTGTGGAAAATAGTCAGCCATTTAGGATTAGAAATGTGAAAGTCTTGCTCATTCAATTTTATTGAATTCTAGACAGGGTAGATGCAGTAAGGGTATTCCTGATGATCGAGGAATCTAAGAACCAGCAGTCACACTCTAAGGATTCAGGGTAAACCATTTAAGACTGAGTTGAGGAGAAGTTTGTGTGAAAGAAATTGAACTTGAAATATTTATGATTTCAGGTAGGAGTTCGATATGGCACTTGGGGCTGAAGGATAGAAATATAAAGGGGAAAAGTAGGAGCAGGCTATTGAGTTAGATGATCGGCCGTGATCGTCTTATAGGAAGAGCAGGCTTGAAAGGCCGAATGGCCCACTCCTGCTCCTATTATCCATGTTTTTATATTACTAGTGATAATGGAGATATTTGACTGGATGACATAACCAGTGTCAGACTGTTTAACCTTCCAAAGAACTTTGATAAGGTACACATGAAGATGAATGAATAAGGTCAGAGGATGCAAAATCAGAAGACAAGTAGCAAACTGATAGTCAGCTGGTTGCAAGTTCTGAGGAAGGGTCACTGGACCCGTGATATTGACTCTGATTTTTCTTCACAGATGCTGCCAGACTTGCTGAGTTTTTCCAGCAACTTCTGTTTTTGTAAAGGATAATTACTCTGAGTGGCAGCATGTGGGAAAAGGGGTCCTAAATGGATCAATGATGGGACCACTCTTGTTCACATGTCATCTTTAAGGATTTGGATTTCAGTCATAAAAGCAGTTTGTAAATTTGTGGATGACACAAGCTGGGAGGAAAGGTCGACACCAAGGAGAATTCAAGAATTACAAGAAAGCATTAATAATCTTGCAGAATGGGCAGTTAATTAGCAAATGAATTTAAAGGTTCATTTTCATTAGAAAACTCTACAAGTTACATTTTGGAAAATAAGTATACCTACATGGGATACAACAGCAAAGATCTGAAGGTATGAATGCACCAAGCACTAAAATTTGCCATGCCTACCAAGATGGCGCTAATGAATACAAATTAAGCACTAAGGCTTATTTTGACAAGGATGGTATTAAAAAGTAGAGAAATTATGTTAAACCTGTGTTGAGCTTTGATCAGAATACACTTAAAGTGCTGTGTACAGTTCTGGTTGGCATGCTTTAAAAAGTCATTTGATAATGCAGATCTTAAGTATAGCTGAAAAAGACAAATTTTGCCAAAGCATCTTGCATCTACCAGGACCATTTTAAAAAATACCAATGTATCATGACCAGTATTTTGTTTGTGCAAAGGAGAAGGCTGACTAGTTGGCAAATGGACTCTGACCAGTAGGGGCGCTGCCATTCAGATGCACCAGTTAGATGGCGCCTGACAGTTAACTGCCAAGTTTTAACTTGAAACTAGGCAGCTTGCCCCTGACTAGTTAAGACCTTGAGGAATGAAACATAGAATAGCTATCACCTATTATGTTGAGTTGATTGCAATGTGTATATATGTTCTTTTTGTGTATTTTTATATATAGGTTCCAGGACCCCTTTCAAAACGATAACAAGGCATTGAGTAGGGTACAAAACTATGATATGGACAATGCCGGAACTGAGTGCTAACCTAACAGTGATTATTTGTAACTTATGAAAGGTTTTGATATGTAGCGACAGTGTGTATTTCTAATTTTTTTTCATGTGAAAGGTCAAAAGGTAACAAATTAGGGCCTCGCCTTTACCCCAGAAATAGTGAGAATGTAGAATTCACACAACAGGGGCGAGCTGAGGTGAATGATACACAGGCATTCTAGGTGAAACTGGTTAAGCTGATGGAGATGAAGGAATGAGGGTTAACCTACGAGAGAAAAAAATAGAAATTGCTCAAAAGGCTCAGCAGGCAGCTTGACCCTGACTGGTTAAGGCATCTCTGGAGAGAAATCAGATTTAACATTTCGGGTCAAGTGACCCTTTCTCAGAACTTATTTCATAGTTAACCTACTGGACTTAGGTAAGTAATTATCAGAGGAAGGACAAGTAAAGCATGGACTGGTTGGGCTGAATAGTCTGTGTTTTTGCTGCATATCCTTCATAATTCCATATGCTTGTGTAGCTTGTCAACTCCAAATAGGAACTCTGTTTTCTAGGATTATCAGATCTTCAGTTATTGACTTGAACTTTTCCCCTTGGGATATCCTAACCTGAAGTTAAAGGAGTGAATACTAACTTCCACATTGACATTCAGGTGCTATTTACAGAGTTTAAATAATAATCAAACCCATGTGAGACAATCAGAGGGTTGTTTTCATCCTAGACAGGAAACTAAAATTTATTCTTGTTTCTACAGTATTCATACATACAGCATTTTCAGCTGAGGCACTTTTTTTTGAACTCAGACTTGATTTAGCTTTGTTTCAGAAATCTAGCCAATTCTAAAGAGAGGTGGCTCATGGTGTAAGTGAAGTCAGTCTCTTTGTTAGCGATACTATACACCGATATAAAATAAAAAGCAATTTGAATGCTAAATTATTTTGTTATAAAATTGCAAGCATTACAAAGAGTGGAATCTGATGAATGCTAGTACATGCAGATGATACCAAAATTGCTGGTTGAATGGACAACGAAGAAGGTTACCTCAGAATGCAGTGGGACTTTTATCAGATGGGCAAATGGATCATGGAGTGGCAGATGGAGTTTAATTTAAATAGATGTGAGGTGCAGCATTTTTATAGGACAAATCAGGGCAGGACTTATGCACTTAATGGTAAGGTCCTGGGGAGTGAACAAAGAGACATGGGATGCAGGCTCATAGTTCCTTGAATGTGGAGTTGCAGGTAGACAGGCTATGGAGTAGGTATTTGGTACACTTGCCTTTATTGGTCAGTGCATTGAGTATAGGAATTTGGATGTCGTGTTGTGGCAATACAGTATGTTTTTTTGGCTGCTTTTAGAATACTGAATTTAATTCTGGCCTCCCTGCTATAGGAAAGATGTTGTGACAGTTGAAAGAGTTCAGAAAAGATTTGCAAGTATGTTGGAGGATTTGAGTTACAGGGAGAGGCTGAATAGGTTGGGTCTATTTTCCCTGGAGTGTCGGAAGCTGTGGGTGACCTTATAGGAATTTGAGGTGCATGGATAGGGTGAATATTCAAGTTCTTTTTCTCCAGAATTGCAGGTGCAGAAGGTAATTAAAAAGGCAAATGGAATTTTGTCTGCCATTGCTAGAGGGATGGAGTTTAAAAACAGGGAGGCTATGCTGCAGCTGTATAGGGTCCTGGTGAGGCCACACCTGGAGTACTGTGTGCAGTTTTGGTCTCCTTACTTGAGAAGAGATATACTAGCACTGGAGGGGGTGCAGAGGAGATTCACTCGGTTGATTCCAGAGTTGAGAGGGTTGGATTATGAGGAAAGACGGAATAGACTGGGATTATACTCATTGGAATTCAGAAGAATGAGGGGAGATCTCATAGAAACATATAAGATTATGAAGGGAATAGATAAGGTGGAGGCAGGGAGGTTGTTTCCACTAGCAGGTGAAACTAGGACTAGAGGGCATCACCTCAAAATTAAGGGAAGCAGATGTAGGACTGAGGTCAGGAGGAACTTCTTCACCCAAAGGATTGTGAATCCGTGGAATTCCCTGCCCAGTGAAGCGGCTGAAGCTACCTTGCTGAATGTTTTTAAGGCAAGGCTAGATAAATTTTTGAACAGTAAAGGAATTAAGGGTTATGGTGAGTGGGTGGGTAAGTGGAGCTGAGTCTCAAAAAGATCAGCCATGATCTTTATTAAATGGCCGGGCAGGCTCGAGGGGCCAGATGGCCTACTCCTGCTCCTAATTCTTATGTTCTTATGATTCAATGCCAGTTTTCAAGCTCATTGCCCAAGCTAATGTAATGACCTGTCTTAGCCTAACCTTGCTGCATGTGAACCAGCAGTATTTAAAGAAGCTATCAGCAGCCTCAGGTTAGCTGCTGAATGACAGTCTGTTTGTGTGATTGTTGAAGTTTGAGTAATTTCTAGATATCTCTAATGTTGTGGTAGTCTATGGCTTCAGGACTTTGCACAAACCACTTGCTGCCAGACCTGGATGCAGTCATGTGTACTCCCAATGATGGGAAAGGAAAGCAGAGTTCACAGCAGTGTGCCACGTCTGCCCAGACGTTTTGTAGATCAACATGTACAGCTCTCATCTTTATTCTCTAACTTACAGTACAGTGTCTGCATCTGTAGTGCTGGCTAAGTTTAAGAATCTTGATTCTTCTACACTGTCATCTCACAGTTCCATCTCATGTTCTTTCACCACTATCTGGGAGGGTTGTCCTGGGTAAGTGAAAGAAGAAAGGCACCGGGTAGGGTTATAATGGATTGAGCAGGTAAAGGCAGTAGGTATGTGTGAACACCATCTGCAGCTTGTATTTTGGAATGTGTACTGAATGAAAAGAAGACAGTATCTGGAGCGATGTATTAAATGTGTGGGTGGCATCACATTTAATGGTTTGGGTCCCTCTGCTAGCTACAAGCTCAGCAATGGCACGACAATGACAGAAATGGCCTCCTCCGTTGGTCAGTTGGGAGGGATGGGTGGCTAGGTGGGAAGGAAGATAGACAGGTCAAGGAGGCGGGGATGAGGCTGCTAGGTAGGAAGTGGGGGTGGGGGTTGGTCAGTAAGGTGGGAGGAGCAGATAGGTGGGAGAAAAGACAGACAGGTCAAGGAGGCGGGGACAAGCTGGGCTGTACTACACCTCCCAGTTGCAAACCACTTCACCTCCTCCTCCCACTCCTTGGACGACATGTCCATCCTAGGCCTCCTCTAGTGCCACAATGATGCCACTCGACGGCTGGAGGAACAGCACATCATATTTCGCTTGGGAAACCTGCAGCCCAATGGTCTCAATGTGGACTCCTCAAGCTTCAAAATCTCCCCACCCCTGACCTCATCCCAAGACCAACCCAGCTCATCCCCACCTCCTTGATCTGTCAGTCTTCCCACCCGTGTACCCGCCCCTCCCTCCCAAATGACCAACCCCTATCCCAACTCCCTACGTACGCTCACCTTTACTGGCTCCATCCCCGCCTCCTTGACCTGTGCATCTTCTCTCCACCTATCTGCTCCTCTATCCACCTTCCATCATCGCCTCCCCGCTACTCTCTATTTATTTCAGAGGTCCCTTCCCCTCTCTTCATTTCTGAAGAAGGGTCCAGACCCGAAACGTCAGCTTTGCTGCTCCTCTGATACTGCCTGGCTTGCTGTGTTCATCCAACTCTACACCTGGTTATCTAACACTATTACTGAGCTTGTTTACACACACAATTCTTAATTATTATTGCTGCTGATGGATCCAGGGCGTGAAAGATCACTTTTTGCCTTCATTTAGGTTTCTGTGTCTCCCTTTCTGTATTGTTTCTTTATGATCAGACATCTAACTCCATGTCCTCACAATTTCTAAGACTGCCTACTTTCACCGCTGCAAAATCTGATTCTGACCCCCAGCTCATTTCAACTTATTTGCTGCTGAACTCCTTACCCATGCTTTGTTCCCTCCAGACTCTCCAGGACAGGTTCCCACGCCACACCACAGACTAACCACCACTCGCTCCCAAGTTCCCTACCACCATACCCCTTTATAAACTGGATTTCATTGAAAATTATGATGCCCTTATTCATACTTGTTCCAAGATATGTTTGTCCTTGCCCATGTTCACCCTTACCTATATTGGCTCTTGGCCAAGCAATGCGTTGTTTTTAAAGTTTTCATCCCTCTATTTAAATCCGTCCATGCCTTCACCACTTTCAATTGATGGAATACTCTCTAGTTCTACAATTCTATTGCACATCTTCAGTTTCATCTTCCATTGACAGTTATGCCTTCAGTTGGTTGATCACCAGGCTCTGACGTTCCCTCTCTTGACCTCTTTGTTTCTCTGCTCTCTCTTCTCTGGTCATATAGTCCTTAACACCTACCATTTTGACCAAAGATTTGATCAGATTCCCTAGTGTATCTTTAAGTGGCTTGCCATCAACATGTGGCTCTTCATGCTTCTGTGAAGCAACTCAGGACATTTTGCAACTCTGGTGTTGTTGGGTTTGCTTTTATTCTCCTCCCTTATCTCTATTACTTTTTAAAAACTCTATTCAAGAATGTGTTGTGAGAATTTGTTACCATTTCCAAATTACCCTTAAGGTGGTGGAGAGCTGCCATCTTGAACGGCAGCAGTCTTTGACCCGCTATCCCATTGGGAAGGGATTTCCAGGATTTTGACTCAGCAACACTTAAGGAATGATGATATATTTCCAAGACAGAGTGGTGAGTGGTTCGGAGGAGAACTTGCAGATGGTGCTGTTCCCATGTATCTGCTGCTCTTGTCCTTCTAGATAGTGGTGATTATGAGTTTGGAAGGTGCTACCGATGGAGCCTGGGTGAGTTATTATTTCTCAAATTTCATCATACGTGAAATGTTTATTTATCAGTGTCCAAGATATTCAGACCATTGATATTCATGGCAACGAAGTGTAGGCGAGCGACAGTGATAGAGGACTCTACATTCAGGGCACAGATAAGTTTTTCTTTGGCTGTGACTGAGAGTCCAGGATGACATATTGCCTCCCCTGGTGCTAGAGGCAAGGATAACTCTGAGCAGACACAGGATGGTCTGAAAGAGGACGGTGAGCAGCCAGAGGTTGTTGTCCGAAATGGTACTAGTGACAGAGGCAGGAAGAGAGATGAGGTCCTGCAAAGGGAATTTAAGGAGTTAGGCAGAAAGTTCAAAAGCAAGACCTTGAGGATTTTAATCACAGGATTACTCCCTGTGCCAAGTGCAAGTGAGAAATCGGAAGATGAGAGAGTTAAATGTGCGGCTAAAGAGCTTGTATAGGAGGAATGGTTTCAGATATCTGGATCATTGCTATTTCTTCCACGGCAGGAGAGATCTGTACAAGACGTTTGGTTGCACCGAAAGTAGAGGGGGCGCGAATAACCTTGCAGAGAGGTTTACTTGTGCTACCTAGGAGGGTTTAAACCAGTGGTGTGAGTTTTTGAACTAGAGCAGTAGGTCAGCATGTGTATTGAGTGAGGAGAACGTAGAGGTTAAGTCAAAATAAGTCTTAGAGGAAGAACTAGCAAGTCAGGAAAATTAACTGGCAGTCTAAGTGTATTTATGTTAATGCAAGGAGTGTTACAGGTAAGGCAGATGAACTTATACCCTGGATTTGTACATGGAACAAAGATTTTGTAACCATTACTGAAACTTGGTCAAGAGAAGGGCAGGACTGGCAGATCAAAGTTCCACTGTTTAGATGTTTCCAGGCATGATAGAGAGACATATAAACAGGATGAAGGAGTTGATTTACTGATTTTAGAGAATCTGCTGAACTAAGAGTGGACTCATCCGCTGAGGCTGCGTGGATAGAACTTAGGAAAGTGCGGTCACTACCTCCCAACAGGCAGTAGGACATAGAGAAACAAATATGTTGGCAGATCATGGCACGATGTGAAAACAACAGGATTGTTGTCAGAGCTTGTTTTAACAGAGTCATAGAGTCATACAGCATGGAAACAGATCCTTCGATCCAACCAGTCCATGCCTAACATAATCCCAAACTAAACTAGTCCCACCTGCCTGGTCCTGGCCCCTATCCCTCCAAGTCTTTCCCATTCATATATCCATGGAAATGTCTTTTTTATGTTGTAATTGTACCCACATCCACCACTTCATCAGGAAGTTCATTCTACACATGAACCACTCTGTGTAAAAAAATTGCCTCTTACGTCTTTTTTAAATCTCTCTCCTCTCATCTTAAAAATATGTCCCCTAGGCTTGAAATTCCCCATCTTAGGGAAAAGACAACTACCATCAACTCTATCTATACCTCTCATTATTTTATAAACTTCTATCAGGTCATCTCTGAACTTGCTATGCTCTAGTAAAAAATGTCCCAGCCTATCTAGCCTTTCCTTATAACTGAAACCTTCCATACTCAGCAACATACTGACAAATCTCTTCTGAACCCTCTCCAGCTTGATATATCTTTCATATAACTGGGCAACCAAAACTGGACACAGTATTCCAGAAGAGGCCTCATCAATGTCCTGTACACCTTTAACATAATGTCCCAGCTCCTATACTCAAAGGACTGAACAATGAACACCTTTTTTTAACAATCCTGCCTATATGTGATGGAAACTTAAAAGAATTATGTACCTGCGCCCATAGGCCCCTCTGTTCTACAACGCTACCAAAGGCCCTATCATTAATTGTATAAGCGCTACCCTTGTTTGTTGTACCAAAATGCAATACCTCGCATTTATCTAGATTGAACTTCATGTGCCATTTTTCAGCCCATTGACCTATTTGATCAAGATCCCTTTGTAATCTTAGAAAACCTTCTTTACTTTCTACAATGCCACCAATTTTGGTGGCATCCGCAAACTTACTAACCATGCCTTCTATATTCTCATCCAAATTATTTATATAAATGACAAACAAAAGAGGATCCAGAACTGATCCCTGTGGAACAGCGCTGGTCAGAGGCCTTCAGTCTGGAAAGCAACCCTCCACCATTACGCTCTGTCTCCTGCCATTAAGCCAATCATGTATCCAATTGGCAAGTTCTCCCTGAATACCATGTGACCTAACTTTGCTAATTAGTCTACCATGTGGAACCTTGACAAAGGCTTTACTAAAGTCCAAATAAACAATGTCTACTGCTCCACCAACATCAACCTTTTTAGTAACTTCCTCAAAAAATTCAATCAAGTTTGTGAGATACGATTTTCCTCACACAAAAACATGCTGACTATCTCTAATCAACTTTTGTCTCTCTAAATGTCCATAAATCCTATCTTTTATAATCACCTCCAACAATTTTCCCAAAACCGAAGTCAGACTCACAGGTCTATAGTCCCCCAGTTTCTCCTTACAACCTTTCTTAAACAAAGGTACAACATTACATGCAACTATCAGCTTCAGTTCTGTTCAGATTAGCCACCCTCCCGTCATCAGACATCTCACCCGTAGTTACAGATGATGCAAATATTTCTGCAAGGGATCTCGTAATTTCATCCATTACTTACCACACCATTCTGAAATAGATCAAGTGCTAGAGATTTATCCACCTTTATATTCTCTAAGACCTCCCAAACTTCCTCTTCTGCAATGTGAACTGTTTTTAAATCATCAAAGTTTATTTCTGTGTATTCGCTAGACTTGCTCCGCAGTAAAAACTGACGTGAAATAATTATTTAGTATCTCTCCCATCTCCTGAGATTCAACACAAAGATGACCTCCTCTCTCTCTAGTAACGCTCTTGCTCTTAATGTACTTGTAGAACCTCTTTGGATTATCCTTAACCTTATCCACTAATACTGTCTCATATCCCCTCTTTGCCTTCCTGATTTCTCTTTTAAGAATGCTCCTACATTCTTTGTGTTGATCAAGCAATTCAGTTGAACCAAGTTGATTATTACTAAAAAAAAATGCTCTTTTATTCTTGACTAGAACTTCAAAATCTTTACTCATCCATTGTTGCTTAATTTTACTAGCTTTTCCCTTTACTCTAACAGGAACATAATGCCTCTGAACTCTCGTCGTCGCACTGTTGAACGCTTCCCACTTGTCAGACGTCCTTTTACCTATGAACAGTTTACTCCTGAGATAGTAGGAACTGCAGGTACTGGAGAATCTGAGATAACAAGGTGTAGAGCTGGATGAACACAGCAGGCCAAGCTGCATCAGAGGAGCAGGAAGGCTGACATTTTGGGCCTAGACCCTTCAGAAATGGGGGAGGGCAAGGGGGATCTTAAATAAATAGGGAGAGAGGGGGAGGCAGATAGAAGATGGATAGAGGAGAAGATAGGTGGCGAGGAGACAGACCGGTCAAAGAGGCGGGGATGGAGCCAGTAAAGGTGAGTGTAGGTGGGGAGGTAGGGAGGAGATAGGTCAGTCCAGGGAGGATGGACAGGTCAAGGGGGCAGGATGAGCTTAGTAGGTAGGAGATGGGGGGGGGTAGGGCTTGAGGTGGGAGGAGGGGATAGTGTCATCCTCTGACACTTCCGCCATCTGCAATCCGACCCCACCACCAAAGACATTTTTCCCTCCCCACCCTTTTCTGCTTTCCGGAGGGACCACTCTCTCCGTGACTCCCTTGTCCGCTCCACACTCCCCTCCAGCCCCACCTCACCCAGCACTGTTCCCTGCAACTGCAGGAAGTGCTACACCTGCCCCTACACCTCACCCCTCACCCCCATCCCAGGCCCCAAGAAGACTTTCCACATCAAGTAGATGTTCACCTGCACATCTGCTAACGTGGTATACTGTATCTGCTGTTCCCGTTGTGGCCTCCTCCACATCGGGGAAACCAAGCGGAGGCTTGGGGACCACTTTGCAGAACACCTACGCTCGGTTCACACTAAAATACTGCACCTCCCAGTCACGAACCATTTCAACTCCCCCTCCCATTCCGTAGACGACGTGTCCATCCTGGGCCTCCTGCAGTGCCACAACGATGCTACCCGAAGGTTGCAGGAACAGCAACTCATATTCCGCTTGGAAACCCTGCAGCCCAATGGTATCAATGTGGACTTCACAAGCTTCAAAATCTCCCCTCCCCTTACCGCATCCCAAGACCAACCCAGCTCATACCCGCCTCCCTAACCTGTCCTTCCTCTCACCTATCCCCTCCTCCCACCTCAAGCATTACCCCCCATCTCCTACCTACTAACCTCATCCTGCCCCCTTGACCTGTCCATCCTCTCTGGACTGATCCCCGCCTCTTTGACCGGTCTGTCTCCTCTCCACCTATCTTCTCCTCTATCCATCTTCTATCTGCCTCCCCCCTCTCCCTATTTATTTAAGATCCCCCTTGCCCTCCCCCATTTCTGAAGAAGGGTCTAGGCCCAAAACGTCAGCTTACCTGCTCCTCTGATGCTGCTTGGCCTGCTGTGTACATCCAGCTCTACAAACAGTCTACTCCTGTTGACTTTTGAAAGTTCTTGTCTCATTCCATTGAAATTTGTCTTACTCCAATTAAAAACTTTAACTTTTACAGAAGGCTTATCCTTTTCCATAACCATTTTGAAACTAATAGAATCATGATTGCTAGACACAAAGTGTACCCCTACTTTTACTTCAGTCACCTGCACTGCCTTATTGCTCAAAGAAGGTCTAGTTTTGCTTCTTTTCTAGTAGGAGCATCCACATATTGATAAAGAAAGTTTTCTTGAGTATGTTTGAGAAATTCTTCACCATCAAGACCTTTAATACAATGGTAGTCCCGGTCAATGTTTGGAAAATTAAAATCCCCTATTATTATAATCTTATTTGCTTACATATATCAGTGATTTCCCTACATATTTGTTTCTCAATTTCTTTCTTACTACTTGGGGGGCCAGTGGTACAGTCCCATCAAAGTGATCTTTCTTATTTGTAACTTCTACCCATATATTTTCAATGGACAATTTTTCAGGGGTGACACAGTGGCACAGTGGTTAGCAGTTAGCACTGCTGCCTCACAGCACCAGGGACCTGGGTTCAATCCCACCCTAGAGCGAGTTTGCACGTTTTCCCTGTGTGTTTGTGGGTTTCCTCCTAGTGCTCTGGTTTCCTCCCAGTGCTCTGGTTTCCTCCCACAGTCCAAAGATGTGCAGGTCAGGTAGATTGGCCATGTTAAATTGCCGGTAGTGTTCAGGGATGTGTAGATTAGGTAGGTTTATAGGGGGATGGGTTTGGGTGGGATGCTCTGAGGGTTGGTGTGGACTTGTTGGGCTGAAGGCCCTGTTTCCATACTGTAGGGATTCTATGATCTATATGTTCCCTATTTAGAGCAATAATGTATTCCTTAATCAAAAACGCCATCCGCCCTTGCCTCATTTGCTATCCTTCCTATAGCGTCTAAAACCTGGAACATTGAGCTGTCAGTCTTGTCCTTCTCTCAGCCAAGTTTCTGTAATAGCTATGACATCCCAATTCCATGTTCTTAAACATGTCCTGAGTTCATCAGCCTTACCTATGAGATGAATTGTAATATTAATTGGGACTCTGTTAGTCTGAGAGGCTTAGATGGGGCAGAATCTGTTCAGGGCATTCAGGAGCGTTTCTTGAAACAATATGTAGATAGACCAGTTCAGGAAGGGGCGTACTAGATGTATTAAGGAATGAGCTTGGCCAGGTCATCAACGTTTCAGTGGGATAGCATTGTGGGAAGAGTGTTCATAATTCCGTAAGTGTTAAGATGGTCATGGATAGGATAAGAGTGGTTCTCAAATGAAAGTGCTAAATTGGAGGAAAGCTAATTACAACAATATTAGACAAGAACTGGAGAAATTAGATTAGGAGTGTCTGTATGGAGTAAATCCACATCTGAAATGCCCAAGTCTTTTAAAGGACAGTTGATCAGAGTTCAGGACCAACATGTTCCTTTTAGGATGACAATTAAGGAGCCCTGGATGGCAAGAGATATTGAAAATTTAGTAAAAAAGCAAAATGAAGCATATGTAAGGTTTAATATACTGAAATCAGATAAGGCCCTTAAGGAATATAAAGGAAGGAGGAAAGAACATAGACAAAGAATTAGGACGGTTAAAATGGGATATGAAATATCCTTGGCAAGTAGGATTAAGGAGCTCCTGATGGCATTTAATACGCAGATTAGGAGCAAGATGGTAGCTAGGGAAAGGATAGGTCAACTCAAGGGTAAAGGAGGGAATTTACGTGTGGAGGCAGAGGAAGTGGGTGAAGTCCTTAATGAATACTTGGTATTCACCAAAAAGAAGGCCATGGATGACGGTCAGATTAAGGGGTTTGTTGATATTCAAGGACATGTGGATTTTAAGGAGGAAGAGGTGCTGGGAGTCTTGAAAAAGCTTTCAGGCGGTTACATCGCAATGATTTGATGCAATCTATACCAAGGTACTCTGAGAGGAAGCAGGGAGATTGCTGGAGGATTGATAGAGATCTATATAATTTGGGACATTAAGTGAGAGGAAAATGTGCAGTAAATGGAAGGTTCTATGGGGCATTGATATACAGAGGGATCCGCTCCCTGAAAGTGACAACACCCGTCAATAAGTTGTTAGAGAAAGCATGCAGCATGCTTGCCTTCATCAATCAGGACACTGAATATAAATGCTGGAAAATCATTGTTGCAGCTGTACAAAACCTTAGTTAGGCCATATCTGGAGTATAGTGTGCAGTTCTGGTTGACACACTACAAGAAGGTTGCTGAAATTTTGAAGATTGTGCAAAAGAGGAGTGACAAGGATATTGTCTGGATTGGAGTGTATTAGCTATAAGAGGAGGTTGGACAAACAGATTGCCTTTGCTCGAGCATCGGAGACTGAGGGGTGACCTGATAAAGGTACATAAGGTTATGAGAGACATGTTTAAGGTGGATGGTTGGTGCTTTTTTTCCCCCAGGGTGGAAATGTTAAGTACTAGGAGGCACAGATTTCAGGTGAGGGGTAAAGTTTAAAGGAGTTACGCGAAGCAAGTTTTTTTTACACAGAGTGTGGTAGGTGACCGAAATGCTGCCAGATGAGATGGGGGAAATGGATACAATAGTGATGTTTAAGAGGCATTTAGACAGACACGTGAACAGACAGAGAATGGTGGGATATGGACAATGTGCAGACGTCATGCGGAATTAATTTAGAATGACATCGTGGTTGGCACAAACATGGTTTGCCAAAGGGCTTACTCCTGTGCTGCACTGTTCTATGTTATATGACTATAAGACCATAAAACCAAAAACTTCTCCCCAAATTCCTTGATTCCCTGACCAACCAATAAACTATGTCTTTTCTTTATATACACCCAATGACTTGGCCACCACGGGCCTTTGTGGCAGCGAGTTCCATAGATTAACCCCCTCCGACTTAAGAAATTCCTCCTCATTGGAGTGCTAAACATTGTCCCTTAACCTTAAGGCTGTGCTCTCAGGTCCTAGTCTCTCCTTTAAGGTAAACATCTTCTCCCCATCCATTCTATCCGAGCTTCTCAGTATCCTGTAAGTTTCAATCAGTTCTCCTCTGAACCTTCTAAACTCCATCAAGTGGTGACTCAGAGTCCTCAACTACACCTCATGTGACAAGTCCTTCATCCCTGGGATCATTCTTGTAAACCACCTCTGAACCCCCTCCAATGCCAGCAAACCTTAGATAAAGGAATCAAAACTCTTCACAATATTCCAAATTTTTTACTTTATACAGTCTCAGCAGTACATCTCTGCTTTTGTTTTCTAGCTGTCCAGTAATGAATGCCAAAAGTGCATTCGCCTTCCTAACCTCCAACTAAATGTGTATGTTAACCTTAAGAGAATTCCAAGCAAGGACTCCCAAATCCCTTTGCTCTTCAGAATTCAGAAGCCTTTCCCCATTTAAATAATAGTCCATGCCTGCATTCTTTCTATCAAAATTTATGACCTCACAATTTACCACACTGTATTCTATCTGCTATTTCTTTGCCCACTCAGCTAGCATGTCCCCTGCAGTTGCCCTACTTCCTCAACATTATGTGTCCCTCCACCTATTTTTGTGTCATTTGCAAACTTAGCAACAATACCCTCAGTTCCTTTGTCCAGTTCATTAATGTACAACATGAACAATTGTGGTCCCAACACTGACCCCTACAGAATTCCACTAGTCACTGGCTGCCATGCCAAAAAAGACCCCTTTATCCGTACTTTCTGCTTTCTGTCAGTTAGCCAATCCTCTGCCCACTTTGCCCCTAACACCATAGACTGTTATCTTATTTATCAGTCTCCCGTGCAGCACATTGTCAAACCTGGAAATCCAAATAGATCACACCCACTAGCTTTCCTTTGCCCAACTTGCACATTACCTCCCCAAAGAATTCTAACAAAGAGTTGTGATGTCATATTACAGCTGTACAAGAAATTAGTAAGAACACATTTCGAGGAATGCGTACAATTCTGGTCACCTTGCTATAGGAAGGATGTTATTAAAATGGAAAGGATGCAAAAAAGATTTATAAGAATGTTACAGAGACTGGAAAATTTCAGTTGTAGGAGAGGCTGGATAGGCTGGGACTTTTTACCGTCAAGCGTAGGAGGATGAGGGATGACATTATTGAGGTTTATTAAGTCATACGGGGCATACAAAAGATGAATATCCAAGGTCTTTCCCCCAGGTTAGGGGAGTCCAAGGTGAGAATGGAAAGATTTAAGAGGGACTTGAGCGGGAATTTTTTTTTTTTTACACAGACGGTGGTACATGTATGGAATGAGCTGCCAAAAGAAGTGGTAGAGGCGGGTACAGTTACAAAATTTAAATCTATTTGGACAGGTACATGGAAACGTTTAGAGGGATATAGTTCAAATGCAGGCAAATGAGACTAGTTCAGTTGAGGAAACCTGGTCGGCATCGACAAGTTGAGCCGAAGGGCCTATTTCCATGCTGTATGCCTCTATGACTCTATTTGTCAGGTATGACCTCCACTTGATGAAGTCATGTTGACTCCACCCTATTTTAACCATGCACTTCCACGAACTCCACAATCTCATCCTTAATAATGGACTTTTAAAATCTTACTAACGACTGAGGTCAGGCTAACCAGGCTATGGTTTCCTGTCTTCTACCTTGCTCCCTGCTTAAAGAGGGGTGCTACAGTTGCCATTTTCCAATCCTCTGGGACTCTTTATGACTCCAGTGATTCCTGAACAATTATCATCTACCTGTACAATCCCGTCAGCTATCTCCTGCAGAACTCTGGTCTGGGTGATTTATCTACCTTCAGACCTTTCACCTCCTTCAGCATCTTTTGCTTCGTGATGGCCACAAAACACCTCAGCCCTGACTCTCTTGAACATCTGATATGTTATTGATGTCTTCCATTGTGAAAAGTGAGGAAACTCAGTTGAGCCCAACCTTTAACATCCAGTAACAAGGATTGCTTACTCCAACTCCGCATCATAGCTCAGTTCAGTCTTATCTCAAACTAACTGCCCCAAAAGCCTGCAATTAATTCTGAACTTGGTTATCCCATTGCATTACTGCCCAGCTTTACATTTTCCGTCCCAATAAACTTGAGATCATACTGGTTTCCATATCTTTTCTGCACCAAATTCAGCTCACCCATCACCTTGCTGACCCGAGATAACAAGCATGGGGCTGGATGAACACAGCAGGTCAAGCAGCATCATAGGAGCAGGAAAACTTGACGTTTTGGGCCTAAACCCTGCTGACCCGGATTGGTTCTGATTCACCAAATTCTAAAATATTTATTCTTATGTTGTTTTTAATTACTTCGCAGTTTTAGCCCCGCTGGTGTTATTATGGCTTCTGTCTCACAGCCCTTCACCTAAATTTTCCATTCCTCTTACTCTAGCAATTTAGTGTCTATCAACTGCACCATTGATGGCCGTGTTGTAGCAATCTAGGTTCCATGCTCAGAAATCTTGATTTCTCACCATAAACATCGATATCTAGCACTTCCCCGAACATCAACCACATTTCGTCCTCTTGATCTTTTTGTCCTTTTAAGAGTCTCCTCAAACACAACTTTTAACATGTTTTGGTCACCCACTCCTAAATTATCCTTTTGATAGATGCTGTTTTTTGTTTGATTATGCCTCTGTGATATTTGGAATTTTTGCTACATTATAAACACAACATAAATGCCAATTGTTTTTGATATCAACACATCTGTACAACACAGTTTGTAACGTAAAAATGGAGATTTTTAAAAGATCTCAGCTGTTTGTGATATATATATATGTATATAAACGACTCAGATGAAAATGTAGATGGGTGGGTTAATAAGTTTTGCAGACAACGCAAAGATTGGCAGTGTTGTGAATAGTGAAGCAGGTTGTTAAAGGATAAAGCGGGATATAGATCAGTTGCAGATATGGGTGGAGAAATGTTAGATGGAGTTTAATCCGGGCAAGTGTGACATGTTGCACTTTGGGAGATTAAATGTTAAGGGAAAGTATATAGTTAATGGCAGGACCTTTAACATCATTGCTATATAGAGAGATTTTGGGGTCCTAGTCCATAGCTCCCTGAAAGCGGCCGAGTAGATAGGGTGGTAAAGAAACCAGATGGCCTGCTTGCCTCTATTGGTCAAGGCATTGAGTACAAGAGTTAGAACGTGATGTTGCAGCTTTATAAAACTTTGGTTAGGCTGCACTCAGAATATTGCACTCAATTCTGCCTCTCACATTATAGGAAGGATGTGGAGGCTTTGGAGAGGGTACAGAAGAGATTTACCAAGGTGCTGCCTGGATTAGAGGGTATGATCTATAAGGAAAGGCTGGATAAACTAGGTTCAGAGATAGTAGGAACTGCCGATGCTGGAGAATCTGAGATAACAAGGTGTAGAGCTGGATGAACACAGCAGGCCAAGC